>JXCR01133518.1:121542-155788 GCA_002079205.1 Phalaenopsis hybrid cultivar
ATAGAGTTGATATCAAAAATGCAGTCGTTCCATCTTCCAGAAAGGACGTGGAAAGAAATAGCGGTGTACTCCGGACAGTCAAGAGGAATCCCAGACTCGCGCTCTAGCGATGAGGCGGCCCTGCGGCAGCCGAGGGAGTAAAGAGAGGAGATGATGAGTCTTACAAACTCGGAATGGTTGATGAGGAGCTTGCGACCTAGGGTTTTGCATGGATCAACTTTGGGAGTCGGAGTCTTATTCGGATTCGATTCAGAGGCCATTTGTTCATGTAAATTGCCAGATTCTTAGGGAAGAAGTTTAGGAATCCTCGACCTTAGAAGGTCGCTTATGGCTGTTCGGCCCTGTAAAAGAGAGCTCTGCTTCGACCAGAAGGAACGAGCGGCGAAAAAAATGGAGCAACTATGTCTCTCGTGGTAACGGATATGGTTAACAAACTGTTATTGCCATTTTCAGTATGGACAAATAAATTTTGGAGGCTTACCTAAGCGGGTGTTTTGTAGTACAATTAAAGTAGTATTTTGGATTGGGTTTAGGCTAAATCGGGTCAAACAACTCTCCATTGGATCAAAGTTTTAAGTCTCTTTTATCTTTATAATGTAAAATTGGATTTAATAAATCTGATTGTTTCGTTATTGCTTGAACTATATCTCTATCGTGAGCTCCATCTCCATCCTAAGTTATAGTGGATTTGATAAATTTTATTTAATGTAATCCGTATTGTAGTCAAACACTGCCTAAGGTAGCCGGTAGGTACTAGTTTGAGTAAATTTGAAAATGAAGATTTACATATATATTAGTGAATTCTTGTATATTTGCGGAGAGATTTAGAGTTTGTTTAGAGTGTAGGTCATTATTGTCAGAAAGTTGTTGTAGTAGTCCGTTTGGATAATAAGTTGTGTGTCAGCTGTTTATGATATAAAAAATTATGCTCGTATGGATATAAATTGGTTGACTTGTGATTTTCAAAATAATTATAGTGGAAAAATAGAAACAGCTTTGATATGTAATCAACAAATTTTCATTATCCTACACGTATCTCGACATATGACACGGATCTTGAAGCATGGCATTATCTCGAGACAACTTTTAAAGCAAAAATATTCAAATTTTGATAAAAAGTCTTTCAAAAGTTTGATTTCAGGAAGCTTACAATTAAACTAATTGACTCAACGAAACGGACTCAAAGATCATATGGATGTCGAATTTAGCAAGTCTATAGTCGAATTAATAGTCTCGATAAGACAAACATAGCGAGCCCAATATTACTCGATTCTAACATCATTAAGGCACTTAAATATTCATGAAACACTGTCTGATCGAATGAAGCTCTCTGAATTGTCTGATCAAACTTCAAAGCGGTGCATATTTTTATATTAATTGCACATATAACACTATAAATAGAACTCGCTCATTTCATGAGAGNATTTTTCCACTTGGGATAATAAGAAGAAGGCAGGGTTATAATCAAGCCGAGTCGAGCGAAGTATGTCATAAATTGGACTATGCATGGTTGAATCATAAGTTTTTAATGTTCATTTCAAANTAAAATTTGACATCATATGCCTCATAATATTGAAAATTGGAGAAATATGGGTCATGTTTGTATTTCTGAATAAATATGCCAAAATTTTGTTCCATCCAAAACCCCCAATGTTTTTTTTTCCGTGCNTGATGTTTGTATTTCTGAATAAATATGCCAAAATTTTGTTCCATCCAAAACCCCCAATGTTTTTTTTTCCGTGCCCCGCACGAAGAAAGATATCCGACCCATCCAATTATTTTTTTCCACTTTTTTCATTGACTTAATCTCATTCAATTTTTTCCACTTGGGATAATAAGAAGAAGGCAGGGTTATAATCAAGACGAGTCGAGCGAAGTATGTCATAAATTGGACTATGCATGGTTGAATCATAAGTTTTTAATGTTCATTTCAAACTTCAGTGGAGCTTTCACATAAATGTTCAAACTTTGTTTGCTTATCATTTTGATAGTACTAGATTTATATTTGATTTGTTTATATTAATTGAACAAACAAAAAATTTGAATTAGCACTTAATTTCCATATATTTATANGATGTTCAAACTTTGTTTGCTTATCATTTTGATCGTACTAGATATATATTTGATTTGTTTATATTAATTGAACAAACAAAAAATTTGAATTAGCACTTAATTTCCATATATTTATACTTGGTTTTTCATATAAAACTGTAAACAAACTAAAAGTTTGAATGAGTACTTGTTTTTATTTAAAATTATTAACAAATTATTATGTAAAACTAAATAACTAAAAAATTAAATCATTTTTAAATTAGCATATAACAAGTTTATATAAAGTAAATAAAATAATATATAAATTGTAAGTTTTNGTTATTAACAAATTATTATGTAAAACTAAATAAATAAAAAACTAAATCATTTTTAAATTAGCATATAACAAGTTTATATAAAGTAAATAAAATAATATATAAATTGTAAGTTTTCTTGTAATTAAATAACATAAATAAGTAATAACAAATTAGTTAAATGTAATAAAAAAATAAAAAAATTGGATTAAATTTACACGTGTATTGTTATTAAATTATAATATGTTATAATTAAATAGGTTCTAGTNATTGGATTAAATTTACACGTGTATTGTTATTAAATTATAATATGTTATAATTAAATAGGTTCTAGTTAATTAAATTTTATTTAAATAATATATATATAAGTATACAGCATTTAACAAGTATTTGTTGAATAAACAAACTTATTAGTGAACATTAATAAACGAGTTCGAGTATGTTCAAATTTAGTTCATTTCACTTTCAAGTTTTAAGAAAAATACTAAAACTTGTTTATTTATTAATTTGAACAAACAAGAACAAGTATAGTAATCAAGTTGAGTTCTAGTTGTTCAACAAGTGCATTACTTCTATTACAGTCCTATGTGGTCCGGGTAAAGTTCAAGATTTCTTTGTTCATTGAGTATTTTTTTTTATGTTCGAATCATGGATTAGATCAATGTAGATGAAGATATAACATATAGATGGATTTCTCAGAAATATTTGAACCTTGTTAGAACAAGTGTCCAACCCATGCTAGAACCCAATTCGAATAATGATCGAACATTGNCTGAGTTCTAGTTGTTCAACAAGTGCATTACTTTACAGTCCTATGTGGTCCGGGTAAAGTTCAAGATTTCTTTGTTCATTGAGTATTTTTTTTTATGTTCAAATCATGGATTAGATCAATGTAGATGAAGATATAACATATAGATGGATTTCTCATAAATATTTGAACCTTGTTAGAACAAGTGTCCAACCCATGCTAGAACCCAATTCGAATAATGATCGAACATTGACCGAACATTATCGAACACATTTATTTGAATTGTCTTGTTCAATTATGGGTTGCATCATATCCAAATATTGTTCGATCAATATTCAAACAATGATTGAACCATGATCTAACATGGCTAGAATAATGATCGAATAAGAACATTTGAGTCAGGTTCAAACATCATTCGAGTCATGTTCAAGCAATATTCCTATGAAGTTTGAACAAGCTTCAAACATGATTACGACAACAATGAAGATATTAGAAATAGTGAATCAAGTGTTAGTATTATCGTGATGTGTGGAGGAAAATAAAACAAAGGTAGTGAAGCCAATTGGATATTCATTGGGAAATAAAACAAAAATTTGATAGCACAAAGAAACATTTCTCTTATATGCAACATATATTGATAAGATTCGTTATGATCTCAAACAACAGANCATCATTCGAGTCATGTTCAAGCAATATTCCTATGAGGTTTGAACAAGTTTCAAACATGATTACGACAACAATGAAGATATTAGAAATAGTGAATCAAGTGTTAGTATTATCGTGATGTGTGGAGGAAAATAAAACAAAGGTAGTGAAGCCAATTGGATATTCATTGGGAAATAAAACAAAAATTCGATAGCACAAAGAAACATTTCTCTTATATGCAACATATATTGATAAGATTCGTTATGATCTCAAACAACAGAGTATGTACCACTTTGAAAGAGCAACGGATGCAATCTCAATTTCTCCAACTGAGCTTTTGACAAATTATGATATCGATTTTTTTCTTGAAAAAGATATAAATATTCACTCGACAATGATCTCCCATGTATGCATCTATTGCTTCCAAGACATTTCATTTGCAATTTTTTGTAAAATGAGGGTGATGTATAATCTATCAATTCACCATCTAGTGCATGTGGAGGTGATGATGTGGCCATAGCACATGCAGAGAAAAAAGATATTGAGAAAATACATGTAGAAGCAAATGAAATTGTATACATACATGTTGAAAATATAATAGCTCCATTGATACTTCCATACCAAACCGTCCAACAAAGATTATAACCCCAATTTTTTTAATACCTAAAATTTGTAAATGAGTGAGGTTTTCAATTTCTTCATGTACCTTAAGGCCAAAAGCAATAATTTAAGGCATGGAAAATATATAGATAACTCTATTCCACAAAATTAGGGTCCGGATAATACTTCTAATTCAATTTTTTATGACATAATGGCCTCGTGCTCTAGTCCGCCCTTAGTTCAATCAGAAGTTGGATGACTTTTTGAGGGTAAAGATGTTTTAAAAGGATTTAATACTCATATGCAATGCAAAAAAAAAAAACGATTCAAGGTGAAAAAAAGTCAAATAGATATGTATAATATATTAGTTAATTTTTAGAGAAACGCTCATAAAGTTTGCTAGCAACAATGTTGATAAAGTTAAATATTCTTGAGATTTGAAGCCATATATCAATAAGCACTTGCATTTTGGATTTTAGATCAAAATACCATTGATAAAATTAATCATAGCTTATTGAAAATATAATAATAAAGAAGCACGCAAGATTGATCATATCACTTAAAATGCAGTTTCTTGTGTTACTTTTGTCGTATTGTGCCTCTCATAATCTCCCATTGCGTGTGAGCACATTTTGTTTTACAAACCTTAAATCTAAAGTATAATCAATGTTTACATTTTGTTCAAGTCATTTTCAAACTATAATCAAATCATGTTCGAGTCTTTTCTGATCCATATTCAAACAATATTCACACATTTTCAATTTTAATATAGTTCTAAGAAGATTCGATTAAATTTTGAATAAAGCTAAAATATGNATTAAATATTCTTGAAATTTGAAGCCATATATCAATAAGCACTTGCATTTGGATTTTAGATCAAAATACCATTGATAAAATTAATCATAGCTTATTGAAAATATAATAATAAAGAAGCACGCAAGATTGATCATATCACTTAAAATGCAGTTTCTTGTGTTACTTTTGTCGTATTGTGCCTCTCATAATCTCCCATTGCGTGTGAGCACATTTTGTTTTACAAACCTTAAATCTAAAGTATAATCAATGTTTACANAGAAGTTTAGGAATCCTCGACCTTAGAAGGTCGCTTATGGCTGTTCGGCCCTGTAAAAGAGAGCTCTGCTTCGACCAGAAGGAACGAGCGGCGAAAAAAATGGAGCAACTATGTCTCTCGTGGTAACGGATATGGTTAACAAACTGTTATTGCCATTTTCAGTATGGACAAATAAATTTTGGAGGCTTACCTAAGCGGGTGTTTTGTAGTACAATTAAAGTAGTATTTTGGATTGGGTTTAGGCTAAATCGGGTCAAACAACTCTCCATTGGATCAAAGTTTTAAGTCTCTTTTATCTTTATAATGTAAAATTGGATTTAATAAATCTGATTGTTTCGTTATTGCTTGAACTATATCTCTATCGTGAGCTCCATCTCCATCCTAAGTTATAGTGGATTTGATAAATTTTATTTAATGTAATCCGTATTGTAGTCAAACACTGCCTAAGGTAGCCGGTAGGTACTAGTTTGAGTAAATTTGAAAATGAAGATTTACATATATATTAGTGAATTCTTGTATATTTGCGGAGAGATTTAGAGTTTGTTTAGAGTGTAGGTCATTATTGTCAGAAAGTTGTTGTAGTAGTCCGTTTGGATAATAAGTTGTGTGTCAGCTGTTTATGATATAAAAAATTATGCTCGTATGGATATAAATTGGTTGACTTGTGATTTTCAAAATAATTATAGTGGAAAAATAGAAACAGCTTTGATATGTAATCAACAAATTTTCATTATCCTACACGTATCTCGACATATGACACGGATCTTGAAGCATGGCATTATCTCGAGACAACTTTTAAAGCAAAAATATTCAAATTTTGATAAAAAGTCTTTCAAAAGTTTGATTTCAGGAAGCTTACAATTAAACTAATTGACTCAACGAAACGGACTCAAAGATCATATGGATGTCGAATTTAGCAAGTCTATAGTCGAATTAATAGTCTCGATAAGACAAACATAGCGAGCCCAATATTACTCGATTCTAACATCATTAAGGCACTTAAATATTCATGAAACACTGTCTGATCGAATGAAGCTCTCTGAATTGTCTGATCAAACTTCAAAGCGGTGCATATTTTTATATTAATTGCACATATAACACTATAAATAGAACTCGCTCATTTCATGAGAGGAATGAGAGTTTTAGATGTAAGGAATATCTAAAAGCTTTGAGAATAAACTAAAATTTAGCACCGCCATTGTCCATTGTCGTCGGCCGTCATTGACCTCCGTCGACTACCATTGACCGTCTTTGATCACCACCAACATCCATCCACTGCTGACCTTCGTCGACTTTCTTCAATCGCTGATGACCACCATTGCTCGTTGTCGGCCACCACTGACCTTCGTTGACCACCGTAGACCGTCGTTGATCACCGTCGTTCTTCGTCGACCATCGTTAGTTGTCATCATTCATCGCCAACCACCGCCCACCTCTGTCAATCACCAACAACCATCATTGACCGCCACCGATAAGACGTCGCCAATCCCTCTCTTTTTTTATGAGTTTGTTCAATCTTTGTACCACGATAAGACAATAACCAACTACTATACTACTCACGAATTTTCAAACACACATCAACTTAGTATAGTTTATAGGAAACTTCAATCCCATCACTGAAGTGCTTGTAAGCCTTACTCCATGGTCATCGGACACAATATTCGTTATAACGAAGCATCGCGTTTCAACACCCGTCATTCCAGTGAGCAGTCATGAAGCTAAGGCGGTGATACACCAAAAATATANTCACTGACCTTCGTTGACCACCGTAGACCTTCGTTGATCACCGTCGTTCTTCGTCGACCATCGTTAGTTGTCATCATTCACCGCCAACCACCACCCACCTCTGTCAATCACTAACAACCATCATTGACCGCCACCGATAAGGCGTCGCCAATCCCTCTCTTTTTTTATGAGTGTGTTCAATTTTTGTACTACGATAAGACAATAACCAACTACTATACTACTCACGAATTTTCAAACACACATCAACTTAGTATAGTATATAGGAAACTTCAATCCCATCACTGAAGTACTTGTGAGCCTTACTCCATGGTCATCGGACACAATATTCGTTATAACAGAGCATCGCGTTTCAACACCCGTCATTCCAGTGAGCAGTCATGAAGCTAAGGCGGTGATACACCAAAAATATATGCATTTTTAGACTCATATTTTATACTCATTTTTTTTATATTGCACTTTAAAGGAAAGTATTTTTCATGATTTATTGCAGGTTGTTGATTTTTAGGACTTAGAGCAAAAATAATGGAATTTGGAGTCAAAATGGAGTTTTTAAAGAATTATTCAGCGTCGACAGGGGCAAAATGGGCGCCGACGGCATCGTTTGACAGTAAGTGTGGTCTAATTAAATTCTGACGACGCCAGTGTCGGTGCAAGCCCTATTTCTAGAAGATTTAATGAATTTAGATGCTTCTTTAAGAGTTTTTGGATGCACCGATTGGAAAATCGACCTTAGGCTTTATTTAGAGTCGAAATTGACCAAAAAGGACCTCCCTTCGCAACCTTCAACCACTTTTCACTTTCTTTCACGTCATTCCACACCATTAGTCATTTATTTCCTTTANATTAGACTCATATTTTATACTCATTTTTTTTATATTGCACTTTAAAGGAAAGTATTTTTCATGTTTTATTGCAGGTTGTTGATTTTTATGACTTAGAGCAAAAATAAGGGAATTTGGAGTCAAAATGGAGTTTTTAAAGATTTTTTCAGCGTCGACAGGGGCAAAATGTGCGCCGACGGCGTCGTTTGACAGTAAATGTGGTCTAATTAAACGGTGACGACACCAATGTCGGTGCAGGCCCTATTTCCAAAAGATTTGACGAATTTAGATGCTTCTTTAAGAGTTTTTGGATGCACCAATTGGAAAATCGACCTTAGGCTTTATTTAGAGTCGAAATTGACCAAAAAAGACCCCCCTTCGCGCCCCTTCGCAACCTTCAACCACTTTTCGCTTTCTTTCACGTCATTCCACACCATTAGTCATTTATTTCCTTTATAGTTTTGAGTTTTTGTGGTTAGTTTAAGTGTGAGTTCTTCTCTGAGAGTGTTGGAGAGGGAGAGAAGTGAGAGATTTCTTCTTCCTACATTTCCTAAGAGAGGCTAACAAATGAATTTTCTTTGAGAAAGAGTTTCAATTAAGTGTTGTTTGTTTATTATTGTTGTATGAACTTTCTTTTATATATGAAATTTGTGTTTTGTTGTATTTTTTTCATGAAGTCTGAGTAATTTCCTTTATTTTTCTCCCTACTCTGAGATATGGTAAAATGAAGATATAATTTGGATGTGTTAATGTCAAAATATAAAATAAATCGCGATGATTTTTCAACTCCGTTCTTAATTTACTTTTCGATCTGACCAATTAAATTGTTAAAACATGTTCTGAAACATACGATCTGGGAATTTGAGAATGAGTTCTACAACAAAGTGAGAATCACATTTAATTTCATGAAGGAGTATTCATTCATGGAATTGAGTATAAATAAATAGAGAAATATACATTGTTGGGTGTAAAATTTGAGATTTTAGGGTGACAGACTAAAATTTTCAGTTCGATTTTAGTGTTTAAGAACTAAAACGAGAGTTAGCCTTCAGAGGAAGGGAAGTGGGAGCTCTGGAGTGGGAGTCAGTATCCTTCTAGCCTAGCCATAAATTTATGAACTAAACCTGATATTAGCCAATTATTTTCTATAACACTGAATCAAGTTAGAGAATTAAAATTGTTCTTATTTGACACAATACAAATTTAAACCATTTATCTCATCTAATTTCATCAAAAACTCATTATAGTGAGAATGATGTTTTTCATATTAGAAAACTTAATCACATAAACATAGTATAGTAGTTATTGTTTTAAACTTTGCATTTAAATTTTGCTAGTAGTTAATAATTTAATTTTGATAGTATCTCAAACATTAGAAATTAGTGATAGTAATTTCATTTTATTTATGTGAATTTCCTAGTTAATTTGTCATTTCAAATTTAATTTTTTTTCTTGTGGGATCGATATTTGGGACTTAAATAAAAATTTTTATATTACTTGATAACGATACATATACTTGCGTAGAATCCCAACATTAAGTGTTTAACGTTATTATTTAGAAAATATCACGTTAAATTTTTGGCACTGTTGTAAAGCGAAGACGATTTTATAAATTTTACACAACTATATTTTCCGGGATCAGGCGACACGCCTCTTCATCTTTCCATTGTGAGAGATGTTATCTTATTGATGAAGGTGTGTAAAGTCCTTCTATGGAAGATCCAGTGCACATAATGGAGGAGTCTCAACTAATGATCTTACACATCCTTACTCTATGGCCATCGAACACAATATTTGTTACAATGGGGCATCCCGTTCCAACACCCATCGTTACAGCGAGTAGTCATGAAACTAAGGTGACATGCCTCTTCATCTTTCTGTTGTGAGAGATGTTATCCTACTGATGAAGGTGTGTTAAGTCCTTATATGGAAGATCGAATGTGCATAATGGAGGAGTCTTAACTAGTGATCTTACACTTCCTACGCGGGGCTCAACAACCGTCGTCAGACACAATATTCGTTGCAACGGAGCATCTCGTTCCAACACCCATCATTATAGTGAGCAGTCATGAAGCTAAGGCGACACGCCTCTTAATCTTCCCACTATGAGAGATGTTATCCTACTGATGAAGGTGTGTAAAGTCCTTCTATGGATGACCCAATGCGCATAAGAGGAGTCTCAACTAATGTTCTTACACTTCCTTACTCCATGATCGTCGGACACAATATTCATTACAACAGAGCATCCAGTTCCAACACCCATCATTCCAGTGAGCAATCATGAAGCTAAAGCGTCATGCCTCTTCATCTTCCCGATGTGAGAGATGTTATCCTACTAATTAAGGTGTGTTAAGTCCTTCTATGGAAGACCGAATGTGCATAATGAAGGAGTCACAACTAATGATCATGCACTTCCTACGCGGGGCTCAACAACTGTCGTCCACACCATTGGATGAAGTTCGTTCAACACTTCAGTGGCCTACAAGAAACCACTGCTATACTCGTACTGACACCCTCACCAAAGAGGAACACTTCCCACTTCCCCTATCAGGTTGTGATGTTGAACTCATAGTGTTTGCATCAATTTTTGGATGTCATAGGTGTAGGGCGTTCACCTGTGATCGACAAAAATTTGTTATCGCGCGCCATGCACGAAGTAGGCCCGAATTGACCAAATCACCAGCGAAGTTATACAGATGGCCCCNCATTAATTTTCTTTTATAAATGAAATTTGTGTTTAGTTGTATTTTTTTCATGAAGTCTGAGTAATTTCCTTTATCTTTCTCCCTACTCTGAGATATGGTAAAATGAATATATAATTTGGATGTGCTAATGTTAAAATATAAAATAAATCGTGATGATTTTTCAACTCTGTTCTTAATTTACTTTTCGATCTGACCAATTAAAATGTTAAAACATGTTCTGAAACATACGATCTGGGAATTTGAGTATGAGTTCTACAACAGAGTGAGAATCACATTTAATTTCATGAAGGAGTATTTCGTTCATGGAATTGAGTATAAATAAATAGAGAAATATACATTGTTGGGTGTAAAATTTGAGATTTTATGGTGACAGACTAAAATCTCCAGTTTGATTTTAGTGTTTAAGAACTAAAACGAGAGTTAGCCTTCAGAGGAAGGGAAGTGGGAACTCTGGAGTGGGAGTTATTATCCTTCTAGCCTAGCCATGAATTTATGGACTAAACCTGATATTAGCCAATTATTTTCTATAACACTTAATCGAGTTAGAGAATTAAAATTGTTCCTATTTGACACAATACAAATTTAAACTATTTATCTCATCTAATTTCATCAAAAACTCATTATAGTGAGAAAGATATTTTTCATATTAGAAAACTTAATCACATAAACATAGTGTAATAGTTATTGTTTTAAACTTTACATTTAAATTTTGCTAGTAGTTAATAATTTAATTTTGATAGTATCTCAAACATTAGAAATTAGTGATAGTAATTTCATTTTATTTATGTGAATTTCCTAGTTAATTTGTCATTTCAAATTTATTTATTTTTTCTTGTGGGATCGATATTTGGGACTTAAATAAAAAGTTTTATATTACTTGATAACGATACATATACTTGTGTAGAATCCCAATATTAAGTTTTTAACGTTATTATTTAGAAAATACCACGTTAAATTTTTTGCACTGTTGTAAAGTGAAGACGACTTTATAAATTTTACACAACTATATTTTCCGGGATCAGGCGACATGCCTCTTCATCTTTCCATTGTGAGAGATGTTATCTTATTGATGAAGGTGTGTAAAGTCCTTCTATGGAAGATCCAGTGCACATAATGGAGGAGTCTCAACTAATGATCTTACACATCCTTACTCTATGGCCATCGAACACAATATTCGTTACAGTGGAGCATCCCGTTCGAACACCCATCGTTACAGCGAGTAGTCATGAAGCTAAGGTGACATGCCTCTTCATCTTTCTGTTGTGAGAGATGTTATCCTACTGATGAAGGTGTGTTAAGTCCTTCTATGGAAGATCGAATGTACATAATGGAGGAGTCTTAACTAGTGATCTTACAATTCCTACGCGGGGCTCAACAACCGTCGTCAGACACAATATTCGTTGCAACGGAGCATCTTGTTCCAACACCCATCATTCTAGTGAGCAGTCATGAAGCTAAGGCGACAGCCTCTTAATATTCCCACTGTGAGAGATGTTATCCTACTGATGAAGGTGTGTAAAGTCCTTCTATGGATGACCCAATGCGCATAAGAGGAGTCTCAACTAATGATCTTGCACTTCCTTACTCCATGATCGTCGGACACAATATTCATTACAACAGAGCATCTCGTTCCAACACCCATCATTCCAGCGAGCAACATGAAGCTAAGGCGTCATGCCTCTTCATCTTCCCGTTGTGAGACATGTTATCCTACTAATTAAGGTGTGTTAAGTCCTTCTATGGAAGACCGAATGTGCATAATGAAGGAGTCACAACTAATGATCATGCACTTCCTACGCGGGGCTCAACAACTGTCGTCCACACCATTGGATGAAGTTCGTTCAACACTTCAGTGGCCTATAAGAAACCACTGCTATACTCGTACTGACACCCTCACCAAAGAGGAACACTTCCCACTTCTCTTGTCAGGTTGTGATGTTGAACTCATAGATAAGCTATACTCGTCCATCTCGCTGAGCTAACCGGGAACCGTCATGCATTGTCGTCATTCCACATGATGTTATTCGTAACGAGCTACAACGTCTCATTCGAGAAGACTTTCCCCTAAAGAAAAATGATCACTTCCCCACCCACCATAATGTCAATGAATCTTCTCCCTTAACGAACATGATTCTCCAACACCCCATCCCAACAAGCTTCAAGCTTATGAACATCTACACCTACAAAGGGATAACTGACCCATATGAGCATATTGATCATTATTGAACCATTATGCACATTCAGCGTGCATCTGATACGCTTCTGTGTCAAGTATTCCCGACTACTCTTAAAGGACAAGCTTGCATCCAATTCTACTNTACCCATATGAGCATATTGATCATTATTGAACCATTATGCACATTCAGTGTGCATCTGATACGCTTCTGTGTCAAGTATTCCCGACTACTCTTAAAGGACAAGCTTGCATCCAATTCTACTTTCTGTCAGGGGCGCTAAAAACACCTTAAACGAGCTTGTAAGACTATTAGCATAAAAACTCCTGATAAACCAATGGTTCATTTGAGATTCACCCCTTCTCTCAGGAATTTGCCAAGTTGAAGGAGAATCAGTCAAGGACTACTTCCGTAGGTTTTTTTTAAATCCTGTCAGAATATAGGAGTGGACCCGAAGTTACTGAGAGAATTCATCCATTGGGTGTTCCACCTAAGATCCTTCAACTCATCNCCAAGGACTACTTCCGTAGGTTTTTTTTTTGAATCCTGTCAGATTATAGGAGTGGACCCGAAGTTACTGAGAGAATTCATCCATTGGGTGTTCCACCTAAGATCCTTCAACTCATCATTAATGCAAGAGAAAATTCAATTTTATGCTAACCTTATCCACCATGTTAAGGCTCAAATCATTGTTGATGAGGCCATCAGTGCACGTAAGGAGCAATTTAAGAAACTTGGGAGAAAGCGCAAGAGTTACAATGAATATAATAATCAATATTTGCAACATTGAAAGTCCAAACAATAGAGAAATCATGACCTCCCTTCCTAACCTATTGGTCAGCAAAGTGATCATCAATCTAAGAAAGAGTATACACCATTCAACACGTAGCATGTTAACGTCATGATGATCATTGAAGATGAGGAAACTATTAAGTGGCTTCACCCCCTAAAACCTAACTTGATGAATCAAGANCTGATGAGGCCATCAGTGCACGTAAGGAGCAGTTTAAGAAACTTGGGAGAAAGCGCAAGAGTTACAATGAATATAATAATCAATATTTGCAACGTTGAAAGTCCAAACAATAGAGAAATCATGACCTCCCTTCCTAACCTACTGGTCAGCAAAGTGATCATCAATCTAAGAAAGAGTATACACCATTTAACACGTTGCGTGTTAACGCCATGATGATCATTGAAGATGAGGAAACTATTAAGTGGCTTCACCCCCTAAAACCTAACTTGATGAATCAAGAGCAATATTTTCATTTCCATTAAATTCATGGCCACACCACCAAGGCATGCAAGCAACACAAGGAAGTGATTAAAAGGTTGATTCGGTAGGGATATATTGGACAATTTATGCAAAACAAACCAACTAGTATCAATAATGGTCCCACTGAGGGCAACATATACAAAAGCAACAACATGAGGGTCACCCAGTCACATGCTAAATTCAGACAATTGTTGGAGGTATATTGCTGATCAATCAAGTCCTTGCCACTTCACCTGGTGAATTTGCATAGAAGAAATTGTGCCTTGAGCTTATCAATTTTGATTATTTTAATTTAGGAGGAGTTCAAGCCCCCCACCAAAACCCTCTCGTCATTGGCACAGGAGTTTACGAAGCCCGTTACAGCGTAAAAAGAATCATGATCGGCAATGAGAGTTTTGTAAAGATCTATCGATAAGGGTCAAGAGAACAATAAATCTCTCCATTATCATGTGATATTTCCTTGACAAACAACCCACTCAATATAGTTCATCGTTGTTAAGTTAGAATCAACATGCAATGCTATCTTTGGAAGACCCCTTCAATCTATTTTTAGCATTGTGACATTTGTGTCACACCTGAGCTCAAGTTCCCAACCGTAGTAGGGATCATCGTCATATGAGGGGATCAACATATAACACAATCATGTTATCTGAAGCAAGCTAAATCATGCCCATCCGTGACACTTTGCATTGAGAACTTTGATCATTAAGGTGAAGGTGTATCTCAACAGGTTTTACATAATCTATGTTCCGCTCTCTGATGAACACCCCTCACGAATGGTGCATCTTGGTTCCCTACTTTTCGATGAGCACATGTCTGAATATGTAGATCTTTTCCAGAGGAACCAATAAATTTTCACATTGAATCCTACCAACACACTCGGAGTCAACAAAACAATAATCACGTACTCTTTAAAAGTAAATCCAACCTCTAAACCAATCATCCTGAAGAAGCACAACTTTATCTCACATCGCCATCAAGTAGGAAGTCAGCAAACTTTTGTAGGCAAAGTTTATATAGGAAATACACAACCTCGTACGACTGAGTGTCAAAAAAGCCAGCGGTGCAAGGAGAATGTGTGTCGACTACACTAAGGCCCTTCCCAAGCTTGCTAGTTCAACAACTGAATATACTTTTTTTTAAAAAAAAGTGTATCGAGGAGATACATTTTCCTAGCAACCACGGACCTTGAGTGATACAGTCATAAACGACCAAATGTGTCATTTTCGATGGATCCCATCATTTCCTTCCTCAGAGATTGAACATTTCTCGATGATGCTATTATATCAACTCGCCTCCAGCGCATGACTGTCAACTTCATCCTTATTGGGGATGAACCATATAAAAAAATAATTGTAGGTCTATAACTCAAGTTTCTTGCCGCATTTGAGCTAATTATGTTTTGCGAGAGGTTCATTTCGGAATATGTGGGGAGCATTTCAGTGGTAGAACTCTTGCCCTTAAAATAATGAGAGAAGGTTTCTACTGACCCATGATCAAGTAAGATGCTTTGGACTTTGTGTAAAAGTGCAAGAGTTGACAATTGCACTTCAATCTTACTCATGTAGTGCCAGTAGAATTCATGTCATTTAGTCATTGGTCTTTCGCCCGATAGAGGTAGATATCATGAGACCATTTCCAATAGCTAATGGACAACGAAAATTCATTATCTTAGTTGTCAATTTCTTCACCAAGTGGGTAGATGTGGAGCTACTTGCCAAGATCAATGAAGCCAATTTCAACCAGTTCATCTGGAAAAAACATTGTATGTCGCTTCGGGCTTCCTACGAAAAATATTACTGATAATGTAACTCAATTCTCTTGAAATGTCTTCTCGCCATTCAGTAAGGATCTTCACATCCAACTGGTGCACAAAACTTTTGAATTGGATAGCAACGAGGAAAAAATCCGACAACATTTAGATCTCCCATAAACACGTGATGTGACCCACCTTAGAGCTACTTCCTACAACTAAAGAGCTGCTCGCCACTTCAACTAGAGAGTCAATTTTTACCTATTTCCACCAGTGACCTCGTCTTGCATAGCAATAAAGTCGTCAACCGTGATTCACAATGCAACAAAATGTCCCCCCTTTGAGAAGGCCTAAAGATCGTCGCTGCCATGATCTAGCCTGAAACCTTCAAGCTTAAGGATTTAGAGGGGAAAATCATGCACCAGACTTGGAATGAAGAGATTAATTGAAAACACTACCAGCAACACTCCGATAATGTAGTCTATGTTTGTTATTATCTTTTATTACATCACGACTTGCACACAATTTCAATGCATTGTGGACCTCTTTGTTGGTGAGGTTCGTTTCCTTCTCTAGAGCCTATAATCTAGCCATTAAACTTCCCTACCGACTCTTCTAGAGAACTAGTATTGGAACCCACATTACATTAAAAAAATTTAACAACTTCTTGACTCCCGGTAGTCTCACAGGTGTGGTTTTAGATCCTTCAAATATATATACTTATTAAAACTTAAAAAATTTGGAACCCGCATCTAGTTTAGTCGACTAGAATCAACTTATTAAAACTTAAGTTGAGTTCCTATAAGAATTAGGGAATGACATAGGGATACCTTTTGAAACATAGGGGTTTGATCCTTCAAATATATATACAAACAAATCCACATACACAATGCACATAAACACCACAATTTACATACAATTCACTAACCAATATCAAAATAAAAATTAAAATAAAATGAAAAAGCTCTCGTGACACAATTTTGAGACCTCTCGGTGCGTGCTGAGAAGCACGCTGTCGGGATTGTCATTTCAGACTTCAGCTCTCGTTTAGGCTAGGCCCGGTCGACATTTTGCATGTCGGAATACTCTGATCAGATCAACGAATATTGTTCATCGCATCACACACGAGTCAGACCTAAATTGACCCAATTGTCAGCAAGCTTGCCCGGACGACCCCGAATGGCGAAACAAACAACCTGAGTGCGTATGGGGCGTCAACTTTTCATAGGGAGGACACTCACATTGATATGGTTATGAGCGGAGAAAATCAGACGTAATTTGATNTTAAGTTAGAATCAACATGCAATGCTATCTTTGGAAGACCCCTTCAATCTATTTTTAGCATTGTGACATTTGTGTCACACCTGAGCTCAAGTTCCCAACCGTAGTAGGGATCATCGTCATATGAGGGGATCAACATATAACACAATCATGTTATCTGAAGCAAGCTAAATCATGCCCATCCGTGACACTTTGCATTGAGAACTTTGATCATTAAGGTGAAGGTGTATCTCAACAGGTTTTACATAATCTATGTTCCGCTCTCTAATGAACATCCCTCACGAATGGTGCATCTTGGTTCCCTACTTTTCGATGAGCACATGTCTGAATATGTAGATCTTTTCCAGAGGAACCAATAAATTTTCACATTGAATCCTACCAACACACTCGGAGTCAACAAAACAATAATCACGTACTCTTTAAAAGTAAATCCAACCTCTAAACCAATCATCCTGAAGAAGCACAACTTTATCTCACATCGCCATCAAGTAGGAAGTCAGCAAACTTTTGTAGGGAAAGTTTATATAGGAAATACACAACCCCGTACAACTGAGTGTCAAAAAAGCCAGCGGTGCAAGGAGAATGTGTGTCGACTACACTAAGGCCCTTTCCAAGCTTGCTAGTTCGACAACTGAATATACATTTTTTTAAAAAAAGTGTATCGAGGAGATACATTTTCCTAGCAACCATGGACCTTGAGTGATATTGTCATAAACGACCAAATGTGTCATTTTCGATGGATCCCATCATTTCCTTCCTCAGAGATTGAACATTTCTCGATGATGCTATTATATCAACTCGCCTCCAGCGCATGGCTGTCAACTTCATCCTTATTGGGGATGAACTATATAAAAAAATAATTGTAGGTCTATAACTCAAGTTTCTTGCCGCATTTGAGCTAATTATGTTTTGCGAGAGGTTCATTTCGGAATATGTGGGGAGCATTTCAGTGGTAGAACTCTTGCCCTTAAAATAATGAGAGAAGGTTTCTACTGACCCATGATCAAGTAAGATGCTTTGGACTTTGTGTAAAAGTGCAAGAGTTGACAATTGCACTTCAATCTTACTCATGTAGTGCCAGTAGAATTCATGTCATTTAGTCATTGGTCTTTCGCCCGATAGAGGTAGATATCATGAGACCATTTCCAACAGCTAATGGACAATGAAAATTCATTATCTTAGTTGTCAATTTCTTCACCAAGTGGGTAGATGTGGAGCTACTTGCCAAGATCAATGAAGCCAATTTCAACCAGTTCATCTGGAAAAACATTGTATGTCACTTCGGGCTTCCTACGAAAAATATTACTGATAATGTGACTCAATTCTCTTGAAATGTCTTCTCGCCATTCAGTAAGGATCTTCACATCCAGCTGGTGCACAAAACTTTTGAATTGGACAACAACGAGGAAAAAATCCGACAACATTTAGATCTCCCATAAACACATGATGTGACCCACCTTAGAGCTACTTCCTACAACTAAAGAGCTGCTCGCCACTTCAACTAGAGAGTCAATTTTTACCTATTTCCACCAGTGACCTCGTCTTGCATAGCAATAAAGTCGTCAACCGTGATTCACAATGCAACAAAATGTCCCCCCTTTGAGAAGGCCTAAAGATCGTCGCTGCCATGATCTAGCCTGAAACCTTCAAGCTTAAGGATTTAGAGGGGAAAATCATGCACCAGACTTGGAATGAAGAGATTAATTGAAAACACTACCAGCAACACTCCGATAATGTAGTCTATGTTTGTTATTATCTTTTATTACATCACGACTTGCACACAATTTCAATGCATTGTGGACCTCTTTGTTGGTGAGGTTCGTTTCCTTCTCTAGAGCCTATAATCTAGCCATTAAACTTCCCTACCGACTCTTCTAGAGAACTAGTATTGGAACCCACATTACATTAAAAAAATTTAACAACTTCTTGACTCCCGGTAGTCTCACAGGTGTGGTTTTAGATCCTTCAAATATATATACTTATTAAAACTTAAAAAATTTGGAACCCGCATCTAGTTTAGTCGACTAGAATCAACTTATTAAAACTTAAGTTGAGTTCCTATAAGAATTAGGGAATGACATAGGGATACCTTTTGAAACATAGGGGTTTGATCCTTCAAATATATATACAAACAAATCCACATACACAATGCACATAAACACCACAATTTACATACAATTCACTAACCAATATCAAAATAAAAATTAAAATAAAATGAAAAGCTCTCGTGACGCAATTTTGAGACATCTCGGTGCGTGTTGAGAAGCACGCTGTCGGGATTGCCATGTCAGACTTCAGCTCTCGTTTAGGCTAGGTCCGGTCGACATTTTGCATGTCGGAATACTCTGATCAGATCAACGAATATTGTTCATCGCATCGCACACGAGTCAGACCTAAATTGACCCAATTGTCAGCAAGCTTGCCCGGACGACCCCGAATGACGAAACAAACAGCCTGAGTGCGTCAACTTTTCATAGGGAGGACACTCACATTGATATGGTTATGAGCGGAGAAAATCAGACGTAATTTGATGCACTTAAATCAAATAATAGTAATAAAATTAAAAAAAAAACATTTCTTCAATTTTCATAGCCCTTCCGTATCCCCATTTCATTAATAACATTTATAGTGTTATATATATTTAAGTGATAGGAAATATTTCATATAATATAACAATATATATTTCATTAATAACATATATAATAATGCCATATACAACAATCAGTTAACTAATATAGAATTTGAGATTAATAATACCATTCAATATATATATATGAAACCAAGATCCAACTTTTATTTGGCCAAATAAGTTAGATGATTCCGCCTCATATAGGAATAAATTAACTCGCATGAGTTACCAACTGCATTTCAAAATTAATATTTTGATAATATTAATTGTCATTTTAATATATTTATTTTTGATTTTAATTGTCGTGTCATTCACTGTTAAGTGGGACGTTATAATTTTGAATGTAAATTAGATTTTCATATATGAGTTATTAATTAAAAATAAACACAACTATACAATGCAAAGAAGCACGTAACATCTCTCGTACAAATACCACACTTCATTTTTTTCAAAACAACCAACTGCCCCAAACGAACCCTTTAACACCACATAAAAAAAATATCATAAAAATAAAATTTTTATCATAAAATATATATTTTTATGCATAGTTTTATGACTTTAAAGNTATAGGAATAAATTAACTCGCATGAGTTACCAACTGCATTTCAAAATTAATATTTTGATAATATTAATTGTCATTTTAATATATTTATTTTTGATTTTAATTGTCGTGTCATTCACGGTTAAGTGGGACGTTATAATTTTGAATGTAAAATAGATTTTGATATATGAGCTATTAATTAAAAATAAACACAACTATACAATACAAAGAAGCACGTAACATCTCTCGTACAAATACCGCACTTCATTTTTTCAAAACAACCAACTGCCCCAAACGAACCCTTTAACATCACATAAAAAAATATCATAAAAATAAAATTTTTATCATAAAATATATACTTTTATGCATAGTTTTATGACTTTAAAGTGTTATAAGTATAGAAGTATAGTTTTAGGGTTTATAAATATAAATACATATGAATTATGGGCTATTTATATAAATTATAAAAAATAAAGAGAAGGGACAAATTTTAACACTTTAATGATAAAAAAACCATAAAAAAATTGATTGATCACTCATATTTCAAGATAGAAATAAAATTTTGAGGGGTTAAAATGTAAATTCTAAGTTTAGGCTATTAAAATGTTATGTTTTNTTGATTGATCACTCATATTTCAAGATAGAAATAAAATTTTGAGGGGCCAAAATGTAAATTTTAAGTTTAGGCTATTAAAATTGTATGTTTTGAGCTTGGGGTGGTGATTGTAAATAAAAAAAAAAAAATTCATTCTTTAAATTGCTCTTCGTGGTCGCTTTGGAGAGGTCGCTAGGGTTTTACTCGGCTGCCCTTTCCTTCTATTTCTCGAGCGCGCTCTCCTTCGATCAGCGAAGGCCGCGCATTCGGATAGGTATGAACTGGTTTCCTCTGCATCCCCNGTTTGGGGTGGTGATTGTAAATAAAAAAAAAAAAAATCTTTCTTTAAATTGCTCTTCGTGGTCGCTTTGGTGAGATCGCTAGGGTTTTACTCGGCTGCCCTTTCCTTCTATTTCACGAGCGCGCTCTCCTTCGATCAGCGAAGGCCGCGCATTCGGATAGGTATGAACTGGTTTCCTCTGCTTCCCCTTCTACACTTCTACGCTGGGATTTGTGCTAATGATGCTTTCCTTTTAAAATCGGCTTCTTTCCTTGCGCGAAACCCTAAATAAAACCAAGAAATCTTAAATACATGAGATATTGGCGATAAAATTTCGTTTTTTGAGTTGAAACTTTTACTTGTATAAATTTGAAGCAACAGACTTGTACATTTTATATGGTATTTTACTTGTTAGGTCGTTTTCTCTTCGTTGAATCCATGAAAGTTCATGGTTAATTTTCTTAGTATGCAATTAGTTGTATAAGACTGCCATTTATGGCTGCAGCATGTCTTCCTTCTTTGTTCTTTACAGGAAAAGAATTAACATAACTTTCTTTTACACATTAGTCATGGATTCTGTCTTGATGCTAGAAACAAGTAAAATGAAATGAAAACAAAAAGGGGTTTTACATACTAACCATNGCTGCCATTTATGGCTGCAGCATGCCTTCATTCTTTGTTCTTTACAGGAAAAGAATTAACATAACTTTCTTTGACACATTAGTGATGGATTCTGTCTTGATGCTAGAAACAAGTAAAATGAAATGAAAACAAAAAGGGGTTTTACATGCTAACCATTCAAAATATTGAATTTAACATTCTAACAATCCAAGCTTTAAATAAAATATTTTAACCACCTAAAACTTTAAATATTACATTCAAACCATCCAAAACTCTCACTCAAAACCTTCATGAATGGGCATGGGAGGGTGGTAGCAATTAAAAAAGTGGTTAAAATGTTCTATTTAGGTTCAGGTGTTTATAGTGTTATATTCAGTTTCTTTGCGAAAAGAAAAAGAAAAATAAAAACTTAAATCAATGGTTGCATATTCATTGTCATCCGATAAGATTTCATTTTCTTTTGTTCCCGGCGTTACGATCTAATTGAAGTTAATTCTATGCTTTAGGCACTTAGGCATTGCTCCATGCAATGAATATATTGCCAATGGTTGGGTGCTTTTCTTTTGATACACTTATTTTTTGCTGCAATTTATGCTGTTCCATTGGAGCATCTTTTTAGTTCTTGTGTTATTACATATCTAACACCTAAACTTGAAAATTTTCACATATGCCACTTTATCTATACATGCAAAGGTGTATTTCACCTTTTAAAAGTTAAAAGACAGGTATTTTTGATATGCATGATTGATTTGGGTGTATAAATGTATAAAACAAACTTTAGGTATTATATATGTTTATACAGAGGAATTGGGTGCTATGAATGTAAATGCCTTTTCTTTTTTAACAAAAGATTCAATATGCTTCTCATCCCTCTGCAATTGTTATACAATGTTTTCTGTTTTCTTGTCTCAAGTGATGTTTTTCTATGGCCAGGTTGTGTTTAAACAAAATGTCTCGTGTTTATGTGGGAAATTTAGATCCACGAGTGAATGAGAGAGATTTGGAGGATGAATTTCGAGTATATGGAGTTATAAGAAGGTACTTTTGGGAAAGACGATTTACTTCACTTTATCCATATTGTAATGTTCATCATCATCATCATCATTTTTAGCGATGTTTTGACCATTGGGTTGTCTTTATACATGAATGCGGCATTTTGTCATAACATGTTAACAAGGTAAAGTTCATGGGAAATTTACATACGCAGCACACAATTCTTATGTATTAATATATCTCACACCTAAACTTTCATATTTACATACATTGCACTTCAGTGCAGTAAACCTATGCATGAGCAAGTGTATTAACTTTTAAAAAAGTTAATAGTGTTATTTTTGACCCGACATTAAAGATTTGAGTGCAATTTGTGTAAATATGAAAGTTTTGGTGCGAGACATGTAAAAACATATGAATAGCTTGCTATGTTTATAAATGTCTCAAAATTTATTTCTCAGGAAGTCTTATAAAATGAATGTAAATCAGATGGTTCGAGGCAGAGTTGAGCTGAAAATTGAAACATGTTTGAACTCGTGTTATCATACTTCTAAAACTCATCTTTCTTTAGTAAACTATGTTGGATAATGCAAATTCTAATCTTAGTATATTATATATTTGATTTAGTGTATCGTCCCTGTCATTTTATATGCAAACATATATGCATGATGTGATAATATGAATTTTATTTCCTTTGAATTTCTTGTCTGACCAACTATTTTGAATGTGAAGCATTGTTTATTCTAATGATTTTTTTTTTTCAATTTTATACCAATGTAGTAGATGCGATATAATTGTTGTTTCCACTGAGCTTTACTCACATTTGAATCTAGATTCCTGGCTTCATATAATATTTGGATTCTGATACCTTTTTATGCTAAAAAGAATTAAACACAATCCTTCTTGTCACGGTTTGGATTAAATCTCTTGATTGTGTTGATTATAACAATAAAATGAAAAGTAAATTATCAATGTTGTAATCTATCAGTCAGACAGACTGGGAATGTTTGAGATGCATTAATAATCTTCATATTTATGTTATTATTGTGGTCAAATAATTTGCTAGAGCTTTAAGCTCTACAGCTAGGATTACTAGAATTTTGAAAGTTTTCATAATAGCAGTCAAACAGCTGTAAATGTTACGCTCATTTGTATGCATTTTCTTATCTAACCCTAAACTTTATTGTTTACATTTAGACCATCCAAATTATTCATATCACGTCAAAATACCAACATTTTAATATTGAAAAAGTGTAATATACCTAATTATGCATAGGCAAGGTGGCATGTATGTAAAAATGGGTGTTTAGGTGCTAGATATGTAAATCTTCCTTAACAATAAGTCAATTCCTCTCTTAATTCTATGCATCTGTCTACTACTGACTGAATATATTGGATTTGCTAAATTTATAGCTATAAGGGGTTTTTGATGTTTGAACTTGATAATATTTTTTTTGCAATGACGGTTTATGATTATGTTTGTGAACATGGAAACTCTTTTATTATTAAAAAGTGGCAATTCACATTAGGAAGGAATTTATTTTCTTGCCTCAGAATATATTTCACCATTTGTGCTTTATTTATTATATATTTTATTTTCTTGATTTTCTTATTTGGATGAATTCCTATTTGGTTTCCTTTCCTTATTAAATATATGTTGCAAGTTGTAATACAAGATTTGAGAAAATAAAGTCCTTCAAGAATTACACATGGCATAAGAGCTCCAAAATCAATTTCGTTGGGCCGTAATCTATTTCCATATCATCCCGTCGACGGGTGGACTCATAGAGACATCCAAAGCCAACATTTGATGCCATCTTCACACACGCACACTCAAGGTCGTTGTTTCCACCATGGTGCGTTATCTGGTTCTTCAACGTAGTGCGTTTTGCCTCTTAGATGATCTTGCATTGGTCGTCCCCTCTAATACATTATGTTCAAAAACCTCAATCGATTGTTCACTCCGTTTGAACATCTCACTCTTCTGATCTTTATGTTCAAATTGGATTGCATAAGCGTATGCTCTTGTAAGCATGAGCCGGTAGCTGCCGTCTGAGATGAAGTTCTTCTGGTTGTTGTTTTTCCATGACACTGCTGTCATTCAAATACTTCTGTTTGTGCGTCACTGATCTATTTGAATTATTAGATTTCAACTAATTGACTCGTCTCATCCTCTCATATTACAACTACTGTTTCAATTTGCAAATGATGCAGTCTGTCATAGCCCCCACCTCACGAGTCGTCAACTTGCAAATGGCTTGGCCTCTTTACTGAGTGCCAAATGCTTGGAAAACGAGAGTTGTGCATCTTCTTCTATGTCTTGTTTAGTTGTCCCGCAACTGATCTTCTTGATTTGAACTTCACAATCTTATCATGGTTAAGCACACGACATGACATCACAATATTTTTTCTTAGAAGTTGCGTCCAAATCCGAGCCAAATCTGAGTCTACATCATCAATCCCTACCGTATTTGAAAGCTCATCTCACGTTGTCACAAATCATAAACTACATGGCCATAATTTTCTTCAGTGGTCGTAGTTCGTCTGTAAGGATATCTATGGCAGAGGGAAATGACATCTCACATGTGAAATTTTAGCTCCAAAAATGAATGATTCAAAATATTGAGTCTGGAAAACTAACAACCACATGGTTAATAAATTTCATGACCACAAAGACCAATGACAATTTTCTACTATATAGGACAATCAAATAGATATTGAAGTTGTGTGTGAAACTTACTATTGTATTGAAAACTCCTGAGAGCAAATTTGAGATTGAGACCAAATTACATGATCCACGATAAAGAGATTGAGTGTTATTGAATATTTCAACATTATCACTTGATGTTGGCTGCAACTAGACACGTGCGAGATTAATTCTTGGAAATGCCCGAATGACTTTGTCTTTTATAGGAGTATTACCGAACGAAAAAGAACCATCAAATTCCTCCTTAGACTTAAATAAGGGAGAATCCTTTACAGAGCTTAGAAGGGAGGAGAGTAGAAAGAAGTTGATGATGCCAACAATCACACCCCACCATCTGTTGAAGGATCTACATGGCACTCAAAATTCTTTTAAGATTAACAAGACTAAGAAGGGACAACCATGTTATGTCTAGTATAAGAAAAAAATGTTGGAAATTACAAGGTAAAACTACAAATTTAAAGTCGTCTAATGGAAGCTATGATAGGGAGAACCATACAAATACTGTCATGCAGAAGTTTGTCCATTCACCAGGGAACAAATTGAGGCGCTGCAGAAAATGTTAGGTCATGGTTACAATTTTGGGTAAGCATCGAGCAACTGATAAATCTACTAGCACACCTAGGTATCTTACCCCATGAACTTGTTATTCAAAGCAATAAACTAAAATCTTGGATAGTTGATTTCAGAATTTCAGATCATATGATAAGAGATATCAATATAAAATTTTAACGCTTCTTGACAACCACTCTACAGTTCAAACAACTGATAGTACTTTCTCTCTTGTAGCTGGATCTGGAAAAGTCGAATTGACAAATGATTTTCATCTCTACTATGTACTTTACGTTCCAAGTTAAACCACAATCCATTCTCAATCATCAGACTCGCTTTTGACTTAAAATGTATGACTAATTTTTTTTTTTAAGTTTTGGTGATTTCCAGGTGGTGGGTTCGAAGAAGATGATTAACAGTGTTGAGATACTAGTGGTCTATATCTGCTTAAAAGGGAATAATCTCATTGGTAGACAAGTTCACCCGTCAAGTTGTATTTTCTAGTCTAGTTCTGTTGGTCTAGTTTTTAATTCCAATTCTATTTTAGTTGAAAGGAAAGACATATTAAGTCATTGTCGCTTTTTTCATCCAAACTTTGCTTGTATTGAAAAAACGTTTCCATATCTGTCTATCATTCTATTGTTGTAATTCTCACGAATATTTGGGGACCCACACAAGTAAAAATTATGACGGGGGGCGGTGGTTTCTTTCATCTATAGATGATTATATTAAAATAACTTGGCATTTCTTATAAAAGGAAAATATAAAACTGTCACCATACTTCAGTTATTTACTCAATGATACTCTATTCTAAAACAAAATTCAAATTCTTAAAATTGATAATACTAAAAAAATATTTTAATTCCACTTGTGGTCCTTGTTTTTTAAAACATGATATCATCCATATCAGTTCTTGCATGGATTCTAAACAAAATTGGGTCGCTAAGAGGAATAACAAATATTTATTTGAGGCGGCTTGTGCCATTATGATATCATGCGGCTAAAATCTTTTTGGGGAAAGCTATACTTCCGTCACATATCTTATCAATAGAATGCCATGTTTCGTTCTAAAATTTCAGATCTCTCGTAACATTCTCATGGAATCCTATTCACATATTCACTTTATTTTTTCCTCTGACTTTCCATTGAAAGTCTTTTGGTTGTCCCGTCTTTGTTCGCATCCACCAACAATATCGCGCCAAACTAGATTCTAGATCTTTTAGATGTATCTCCATCGGTTACTCCTCCAACCAAATGGATATAATTGCTACTCTCCAATCACTTGAAATGTATACAACTCCTTGGATATTACATTTTTTGATAATCAATCTTTTCCAAATTTGAAATTCAGGGGTAGAACTCGATGAAATATTGAAATTGGGATCTTCTCCAAGGCACTCAAACTGATTCAAACCCTGCCACTCAAACAACTGAACCGCATCCTACCACCCAACCGGCTCAACTTGAAGAGTCAAACTCCGCCATTGAAGCTGTCCCAAATGTCTCCACTCTTCCTCAACTTGACACCATTGATTTGGAACTTGTTGTCTATATCAGAAGGAAAAAGACCACTGAGCACGTAGAAAATACCATGCAGATTAGGAACAAACAACGACTTGAACTAAGCCCTCCATTTGATAACCATAATGGCATGAAATTTTTATCTCATGCCCAAAGGTGTACCGATCATCCAATCGAAAAACATGTAACTTATGAAATGTTAGCATCTTATAGACCTTTTGTGACAAACCTTGATAGTGTGCTAATTCCCAACTCTATTCAAGGGGCTCTAAAAGTTTATGCTTGGAAACAAGCAGTTGAGGAAGAAATTCGAGCTCTAGAAATAATAACACATAGACACATACAAACTTACCTTATGGAAAAAATTTTGTAGGCTGCAAATAAATATTCATGATTAAGTACAATGGAGATNAAAATATTTTAACCACCTAAAACTTTAAATATTACATTCAAACCATCCAAAACTCTCACTCAAAACCTTCATGAATGGACATGGGAGGGTGGTAGCAATTAAAAAAGTGGTTAAAATGTTTTATTTAAGTTCAGGTGTTTTTAGTGTTATATTCAGTTTCTTTGAAAAAAGAAAAAGAAAAATAAAAACTTAAATCAATGGTTGCATATTCATTGTCATCCGATAAAATTTCATTTTCTTTTGTTCCCGGCGTTACGATCTAATTGAAGTTAATTCTATGCTTTAGGCACTTAGGCATTGCTCCATGCAATGAATATATTGCCAATGGTTGGGTGCTTTTCTTTTGATACACTTATTTTTTGCTGCAATTTATGCTGTTCCATTGGAGCATCTTTTTAGTTCTAGTATTTATTTTTTGTAAGATTTACGTACACACCACTCAAACCTTGTGTTATTACATATCTAACACCTAAACTTGAAAATTTTCACATATGCCACTTTATCTATACATGCAAAGGTGTATTTCACCTTTTAAAAGTTAAAAGACAGGTATTTTTGATATGCATGATTGATTTGGGTGTATAAATGTATAAAACAAACTTTAGGTATTATATATGTTTATACAGAGGAATTGGGTGCTATGAATGTAAATGCCTTTTCTTTTTTAACAAAAGATTCAATATGCTTCTCATCCCTCTGCAATTGTTATACAATGTTTTCTGTTTTCTTGTCTCAAGTGATGTTTTTCTATGGCCAGGTTGTGTTTAAACAAAATGTCTCGTGTTTATGTGGGAAATTTAGATCCACGAGTGAATGAGAGAGATTTGGAGGATGAATTTCGAGTATATGGAGTTATAAGAAGGTACTTTTGGGAAAGACGATTTACTTCACTTTATCCATATTGTAATGTTCATCATCATCATCATCATTTTTAGCGATGTTTTGACCATTGGGTTGTCTTTATACATGAATGCGGCATTTTGTCATAACATGTTAACAAGGTAAAGTTCATGGGAAATTTACATACGCAGCACACAATTCTTATGTATTAATATATCTCACACCTAAACTTTCATATTTACATACATTGCACTTCAGTGCAGTAAACCTATGCATGAGCAAGTGTATTAACTTTTAAAAAAGTTAATAGTGTTATTTTTGACCCGACATTAAAGATTTGAGTGCAATTTGTGTAAATATGAAAGTTTTGGTGCGAGACATGTAAAAACATATGAATAGCTTGCTATGTTTATAAATGTCTCAAAATTTATTTCTCAGGAAGTCTTATAAAATGAATGTAAATCAGATGGTTCGAGGCAGAGTGGAGCTGAAAATTGAAACATGTTTGAACTCGTGTTATCATACTTCTAAAACTCATCTTTCTTTAGTAAACTATGTTGGATAATGCAAATTCTAATCTTAGTATATTATATATTTGATTTAGTGTATCGTCCCTGTCATTTTATATGCAAACATATATGCATGATGTGATAATATGAATTTTATTTCCTTTGAATTTCTTGTCTGACCAACTATTTTGAATGTGAAGCATTGTTTATTCTAATGATTTTTTTTTTTTCAATTTTATACCAATGTAGTAGATGCGATATAATTATTGTTTCCACTGAGCTTTACCTCACATTTGAATCTAGATTCCTGGCTTCATATAATATTTGGATTCTGATACCTTTTTATGCTAAAAAGAATTAAACACAATCCTTCTTGTCACGGTTTGGATTAAATCTCTTGATTGTGTTGATTATAACAATAAAATGAAAAGTAAATTATCAATGTTGTAATCTATCAGTCAGACAGACTGGGAATGTTTGAGATGCATTAATAATCTTCATATTTATGTTATTATTGTGGTCAAATAATTTGCTAGAGCTTTAAGCTCTACAGCTAGGATTACTAGAATTTTGAAAGTTTTCATAATAGCAGTCAAACAGCTGTAAATGTTACGCTCATTTGTATGCATTTTCTTATCTAACACCTAAACTTTATTGTTTACATTTAGACCATCCAAATTATTCATATCACGTCAAAATACCAACATTTTAATATTGAAAAAGTGTAATATACCTAATTATGCATAGGCAAGGTGGCATGTATGTAAAAATGGGTGTTTAGGTGCTAGATATGTAAATCTTTTTTAACAATAAGTCAATTCCTCTCTTAATTCTACGCATCTGTCTACTACTAACTGAATATATTGGATTTGCTAAATTTATAGCTATAAGGGGTTTTTGATGTTTGAACTTGATAATATTTTTTTGCAATGACTGTTTATGATTATGTTTGTGAACATGGAAACTCTTTTATTATTAAAAAGTGGCAATTCACATTAGGAAGGAATTTATTTTCTTGCCTCAGAATATATTTCACCATTTGTGCTTTATTTATTATATATTTTATTTTCTTGATTTTCTTATTTGGATGAATTCCTATTTGGTTTCCTTTCCTTATTAAATATATGTTGCAAGTTGTAATACAAGATTTGAGAAAATAAAGTCCTTCAAGAATTACACATGGCATAAGAGCTCCAAAATCAATTTCGTTGGGCCGTAATCTATTTCCATATCATCCCGTCGACGGGTGGACTCATAGAGACATCCAAAGCCAACATTTGATGCCATCTTCACACACGCACACTCAAGGTCGTTGTTTCCACCATGGTGCGTTATCTGGTTCTTCAACGTAGTGCGTTTTGCCTCTTAGATGATCTTGCATTGGTCGTCCCCTCTAATACATTATGTTCAAAAACCTCAATCGATTGTTCACTCCGTTTGAACATCTCACTCTTCTGATCTTTATGTTCAAATTGGATTGCATAAGCGTATGCTCTTGTAAGCATGAGCCGGTAGCTGCCGTCTGAGATGAAGTTCTTCTGGTTGTTGTTTTTCCATGACACTGCTGTCATTCAAATACTTCTGTTTGTGCGTCACTGATCTATTTGAATTATTAGATTTCAACTAATTGACTCGTCTCATCCTCTCATATTACAACTACTGTTTCAATTTGCAAATGATGCAGTCTGTCATAGCCCCCACCTCACGAGTCGTCAACTTGCAAATGGCTTGGCCTCTTTACTGAGTGCCAAATGCTTGGAAAACGAGAGTTGTGCATCTTCTTCTATGTCTTGTTTAGTTGTCCCGCAACTGATCTTCTTGATTTGAACTTCACAATCTTATCATGGTTAAGCACACGACATGACATCACAATATTTTTTCTTAGAAGTTGCGTCCAAATCCGAGCCAAATCTGAGTCTACATCATCAATCCCTACCGTATTTGAAAGCTCATCTCACGTTGTCACAAATCATAAACTACATGGCCATAATTTTCTTCAGTGGTCGTAGTTCGTCTGTAAGGATATCTATGGCAGAGGGAAATGACATCTCACATGTGAAATTTTAGCTCCAAAAATGAATGATTCCAAATATTGAGTCTGGAAAACTAACAACCACATGGTTAATAAATTTCATGACCACAAAGACCAATGACAATTTTCTACTCTATAGGACAATCAAATAGATATTGAAGTTGTGTGTGAAACTTACTATTGTATTGAAAACTCCTGAGAGCAAATTTGAGATTGAGACCAAATTACATGATCCACGATAAAGAGATTGAGTGTTATTGAATATTTCAACATTATCACTTGATGTTGGCTGCAACTAGACACGTGCGAGATTAATTCTTGGAAATGCCCGAATGACTTTGTCTTTTATAGGAGTATTACCGAACGAAAAAGAACCATCAAATTCCTCCTTAGACTTAAATAAGGGAGAATCCTTTACAGAGCTTAGAAGGGAGGAGAGTAGAAAGAAGTTGATGATGCCAACAATCACACCCCACCATCTGTTGAAGGATCTACATGGCACTCAAAATTCTTTTAAGATTAACAAGACTAAGAAGGGACAACCATGTTATGTCTAGTATAAGAAAAAAATGTTGGAAATTACAAGGTAAAACTACAAATTTAAAGTCGTCTAATGGAAGCTATGATAGGGAGAACCATGCAAATACTGTCATGCAGAAGTTTGTCCATTCACCAGGGAACAAATTGAGGCGCTGCAGAAAATTTTAGGTCATGGTTACAATTTTGGGCAAGCATCGAGCAACTGATAAATCTACTAGCACACCTAGGTATCTTACCCCATGAACTTGTTATTCAAAGCAATAAACTAAAATCTTGGATAGTTGACTTCAGAATTTCAGATCACATGATAAGAGATATCAATATCTTCAAAAATTTTAACGCTTCTTGACAACCACTCTACAGTTCAAACAACTGATAGTACTTTCTCTCTTGTAGCTGGATCTGGAAAAGTCGAATTGACAAATGATTTTCATCTCTACTATGTACTTTACGTTCCAAGTTAAACCACAATCCATTCTCAATCATCAGACTCGCTCTTGACTTAAAATGTGTGACTAAATTTTTTTTTTAAGTTTTTGTGATTTTCAGGTGGTGGGTTCGAAGAAGATGATTAACAATGTTGAGATACTAGTGGTCTATATCTGCTTAAAGGGAATGATCTCATTGGTAGACAAGTTCACCCGTCAAGTTGTATTTTCTAGTCTAGTTCTGTTGGTCAAGTTTTTAATTCCAATTCTATTTTAGTTGAAAGGCAAGACATATTAAGTCATTGTCGTTTTTTTCATCCAAACTTTGCTTGTTTTGAAAAAACGTTTCCATATCTGTCTATCATTCTATTGTTGTAATTCTCACGAATATTTGGGGACCCACACAAGTAAAAATTATGACGGGGCACGGTGGTTTCTTTCATCTATAGATGATTATATTAAAATGACTTGGCATTTCTTATAAAAGGAAAATATAAAACTGTCACCATACTTTAGTTATTTATTTAATGATACTCTATTCTAAAACAAAATTCAAATTCTTAAAATTGATAATGCTAAAAAAATATTTTAATTCCACTTGTGGTCCTTGTTTTTTAAAACATGATATCATCCATATCAGTTCTTGCATGGATTCTAAACAAAATTGGGTCGCTAAGAGGAATAACAAATATTTATTTGAGGCGGCTTGTGCCATTATGATATCATGCGCCTAAAATCTTTTTGGGGAAAGCTATACTTCCGTCACATATCTTATCAATAGAATGCTATGTTTTGTTCTAAAATTTCAGATCTCTCGTAACATTCTCATGGAATCCTATTCACATATTCACTTTATTTTTTCCTCTGACTTTCCATTGAAAGTCTTTTGGTTGTCCCGTCTTTGTTCGCATCCACTAACAATATCGCGCCAAACTAGATTCTAGATCTTTTAGATGTATATCTCCATCGGTTACTCCTCCAACCAAATGGATATAATTGCTACTCTCTAATCACTTGAAATGTATACAACTCCTTGGATATTACATTTTTTGATAATCAATCGTACTTTTCCAAAATTGAAATTCAGGGGTAGAACTCGATGAAATATTGAAATTGGGATCTTCTCCAAGGCACTCAAACTGAACCCTGCCACTCAAACAATTGAACCGATCATCCTACCACCCAACCAACTCAACTTGAAGAATCAAACTCCGCCTGAAGCTGTCCCAAATATCTCCACTCTTCCTCAACTTGACACCATTGATTTGGAACTTGTTGTCTATATCAGAAGGAAAAAGACCACTGAACACGTAGAAGATACCATGCAGATTAGGAACAAACGACTTGAACTAAGCCCTCCATTTGATAACCATAATGGCATGAAATTTTTATCTCATGCCCAAAGGTGTACCGATCATCCAATCGAAAAACATGTAACTTATGAAATGTTAGCATCTTATAGACCTTTTGTGACAAACCTTGATAGTGTGCTAATTCCCAACTCTATTCAAGGGGCTCTAAAAGTTTATGCTTGGAAACAAGCAGTTGATGAAGAAATTCGAGCTCTAGAAATAATAACACATAGACGCATACAAACTTACCTTATGGAAAAAATTTTGTAGGCTGCAAATAAATATTCATGATTAAGTACAATGGAGATGGAACTGTAGAGAGGTTTAAAGCCTGATTGGTGGCAAAGGGTTCCTCACAGCCATATGGGATTGGCTATCAGGAAGGCTTTGCACCTATTGCCCAACTAAACATGGTATAGATTCCACTCTCTTGTAGTATACCGTGATTGTCATTTATATCAACTGGACGTTAAAAAATGTCTTATTGAATAGAAGTCCACATGACTATATCTTTAAGTTTGGAAAATTGGTTTA
>JXCR01133518.1:162676-202650 GCA_002079205.1 Phalaenopsis hybrid cultivar
CATGCATAAATATGAAAGTTTAGGTTTGAAATATATAAATACATAGGAAATGTGGGGGCTGTGAATGTAAACATCCATCTTTTGATTAGCATTAGTGTAGAGTTCTTCTTGGATGGCTCCGCTCTCCCCAACTGAGTTGGTATTGTATGTAAATCCACTTCAGCTGAGGTAAATGCTGTTCTGCTTTTGTGAAGATGTTTGTGTTGTGTGGGCTTTATTATACTACAGCTGTTGAGAGTTTTCCACAGGATTTGGAGAGCTTGTTTGTTCGGCCATCTGCTGGTGGATCTATATTTCCTGGCCCTCTACAATAAAAGCTTGCACCAGTAGTGTGTTACCCTCTCCTCAAATCTGAATGAAAACCAAAGCTTTTGTCTGAGTTCTGCGCCTGCTTTTCCCCTTTTTTTCTGCACCACGAAACAAATCGTAAGACCCAAACTATCTATATGGTTCTCTTCTCCTGGGATTGTTTCTGTGAAAATCTTTGCTTTTTCTCGTGTTATTTTGGATATGTTTGAGGAGAAATTATTACGCCCGGTAAACCTGACATGTGGACGACGACGTGGATCTCACCATGCCGCCGGACGCACGGCGCGATGTGATCCACAACATCATGTCCGGAGGCCTGGTGCCATTCACACTATGTTCGCACATCCGGTTTACTAGACATTTTTCTCCTGTTTGGGGCACTGATTTTTTGCTTTCTTTGAAGGGTCTTTTCTTTTTTGTTGTTGTTTTTTAGTTTTTTTTTTTTTTTGAGCAGCAGTTTTTTTATAGTGCATTTGCACAGATAACATTGAATTTTTCTGTATACAAGTCTAACAGCTAACTTTCACATTTACATGTGCAACCCTCAGTTTTTGCATGACATCAACAATATCACTATTAGTAGTTTTTTAGAAATGAAACACATTTCATGCAATGGGGTGTTATTGAGAAAACATGCAGGCCACTTTATGTTTATGTATTTATATATCTAATACCTGAGCTTTCATATTTACATAAAGAAGAAATTTTAAAAGTCAAGCACATATTTGCATGCATTGGTTTATGACACCAAAGAGTTATAAATGCATCGAAATTTGGATGTTAGACATGTAAATACATATTGCATGGTATGTCTGTAAATCTCTTTTTTTTAATTAGAGATAATCTAGTGATCATTAGAATAGAACTGTAGTTTGACTTTTTTTTTTATAATGACATGTAAATGAAACCAAAACTTTTGTCAAGCTCCGCACCTAATTTTCCTTTTTTTCTGGAGTTTATTCTTTTGTTGGCCTTCAGATTTTTCTTTTGGTTGGCATTTACTTGCATAGCACACCATTTTTATGTATTTACAGCGTTTTCTATCAGTCGTTTGCATACATACCACTTAATTATGTGTTTACATTATCTAACACTTCAAAATTTGAAACATTTATTTAAATTTATTGATTTATGACACGAACTGGTTTTAATCATATGGCGTGTTTGGGGTGGCGGTGCGAGTGCGGTATGGTGGCGGTGCGATGTTGCATCTCAGTTAAAATTTTAAGTCAGGCAAAATTGTGCTTTCTTTGTGTACTAAAAAAGTTGTTGAAAAGTTATGTTTTTGTATTAGACTTAGGGTTTGTTTGGGGCAGCTGTAGCTTATTGAATAATCTGTTGATGAGCTGATTAAAAATAATATGCTGATAAGTTAGGTGCCGTGGCTATCATTTTTTTTTTTTTGGAAAAGTCAGACCGCCACCAAAAAGCTGCCACCGCACCTAGATAGATGTGGTGTTAAAATGCTGTTTTCAGTGTTTTGAAAATGCACAAGTTGCCAAAATGTAGTTTACCCAAATAAGTCAGGTGGGTTTTCAAAATGCCACCGCATCAAATAAACTGCCCTAACTTAGCTGCTTAGGATGGCTTTTAGAAAGTTGCGGTTTGACTTTTGAAGGGTTTCTTCAGCAATTTTATAATTGTTTTTTCAAACAAACTGTACCAAATGGATCATTGAGCATCGAAGTTTAGATGTTAGATATGTAAATGCATAGGTCTTTTGTCGTATGACTGTAAATATCTTTTTTCTTCACAGCATTTAAGAAATGGGTTTCATATATATATATATNTATATCTAATGCCTGAGCTTTCATATTTACATAAAGAAGAAATTTTAAAAGTGAAGCACATATTTGCATGCATTGGTTTATGACACCAAAGAGTGATAAATGCATCGAAATTTGGATGTTAGACATGTAAATACATATTGCATGGTATGTCTGTAAATCTCTTTTTTATAATTAGAGATAATCTAGTGATCATTAGAATAAAACTTTTGTCAAGCTCCGCACCTAATTTTTCCTTTTTTTCTGGAGTTTATTCTTTTGTTGGCCTTCAGATTTTTCTTTTGGTTGGCATTTACTTGCATAGCACACCATTTTTATGTATTTACACAGCGTTTTCTATCAGTCATTTGCATACATACCACTTAATTATGTGTTTACATTATCTAACAATTCAAATTTTGTATTTAAATGGAACGCTAGTCTTTTACTTCATGTAAAAGATATTATTATTTTGATTTTCTTTTTTAAATGAAACATTTATTTAAATTTATTGATTTATGACACGAACTGGTTTTAATCATATGGCGTGTTTGGGGTGGCGGTGCGAGTGTGGTATGGTGGCGGTGCGTTGTTGCATCTCAGTTTTTTTAGTTTGGCAAAATTGTGCTTTTTTTTGTGTACTCAAAAAGTTGTTGAAAGCTATGTTTTTGTATGGTCTGTTTGGGGGTAGCTTCAGATTATTGAATAATTTGCTGATAAACTGATCAAAAATAATATGCTGGTAAGCTATGTGCCGTGATTATTGTAAATTTTTATTTTTTTTTGGAAAAGTAAGATTGCTGTTAAAAAGTTGCTACCACACTTAGATGCGGTGTGAAAACGTATTTTACCCAAACATGTCAGCTGTGTTTTCAAAATGCCACAAAATGCCATTGCACCAAATAAGCTGTCTCAAACAGATACTTAGCTGCTTTGGATTATTTTTAAAAAGTTGAGGTTGACTTTTGAACGGCTTTAGCAGTTTTATAGTTGTTTTTTCAAGCAAGCTGTACCAAATAGATCATTGAGCATCAAAGTTTAGATGTTAGATATTTAAATGCATAGGTCTTTCGTAGTATGTTTGTAAATATCTTTTTTCTTCACTCAGTATTTAAGAAATGGGTTATATATATATATATATATTACTTCTAATCAACTTTAGGGTTCTTTTGTAATAATATCTATTATTCAAGTTAAAATGGTTACATTTTTTCGTGATATGAAATTTTTGGGCATATAAATGTGAAAACAAACAATGTTTAAGTGTTGGATGTGTAAATACAGAGGAGTTAGATGGTATGTATGTAAATGCACTAATAAAAAAATATAAGAATTTTATGTATGCTCATCTGATTGATGGCTACTTACCATTGTCGTTGCTATAAATTTTGTTGTGATTGTAAAGATTTATGATCACAATTTTTAAGAAGTATGTAGAATAATGGGGAGTGATCATTAAGTTCATGTCATAATTATAAGGAAAAATGTACAGAGATTACAATGCACTTCATGTGTTTGGACATCTAACATAAAATTTTGCATGTATGAAAAATCACTTCTATAAATATTGTGGTGTGAATGTAAATATCGAAGTTCAAGTTATATATTAAACTAGGAATGGCTAGAGGCTATTATACGAGCATTCAACTACTTCTAATGTCCCTAATAATTTGAGTACCACTTCCTTAAGCTCAATTGTGCCAGAGAGGATTTGAACTTCCGACCTGAGGGGGTCTTATATGGTGAGTGTCAACCAATAGGTTGGGATATGCAACACTCCAGCATTATAAATGGTGTATTTTATTTTTTTAAGAAAAAAAAGTTTGATGTTTTTGATATCACAATGTTTAACTTGTATTTGTCCTTGAATTACATACACCTAAGGAATAGAGTGTAGAAAGGAGAAAGAAAGATATTTCAGAACAAAAGTCTATTTTTTGTATTGGTTCCTCCCCTTTATTGTTTCTGTATTTATAGAAATCTATAATCATTTTGTAAAATAAGATTATGCCCTGAATATTTTGGTTGTCAGCTGACCTTCACCAGCCGGCTTGGTTGATTCATGATATGACTGAAATGTTATGAAGCAACGATGATTTATGTAAGTATACGTTCAAGTGGCACAAAGAATTGAGTCTATGTATCGATCACACGAGGAAAGAGTGAGCTCCAAAAGTTTAGAAAAGTTAAAATCTATAAGTTTTGAGTCTAGCTTGAATGTTCGAAGGTTGGTGATTTTAAAATTTTTATATATTTATTTATTTATTTATTTGTTCAAAAAGTAAAACCTATTACTAATTTTGAGTTTGAACAGGTATTAAATGCCTCCCTAGAATTTGTCATATATAAAGCAGATCTAAGTGATTCTAATGAAGTTGACAATCAACAATAACAGTTTTCTTTAGTCCATCCCAACAGCCATAATAAACTTAGTGTTTTATTTTACAGTTAGTCGCCTAATCATGCAAAAACTCCAATGTTTGAAAAATTTTTTACATGATTGCACCATTTTTAAAGCAATATTCCTATTCTCTCAGTGGTGTCATATTAGATCGCAAACCATTTTAACTTTCTAAGTAATCAATTTAGGAGTAAATTAAAATAAAAACTATCAACCTAAGGTTCAAATTACATAATAACTTACAAAGACGATTTTAATTTGCATAAAATCTAGTTCAAGGAAGAAATAAATTTAAGGCATACACATAACGGACAAACATAACACAAATTTCATTACAAATTCAAAGTAAATGAAGTTTAGAACGATCACACTAATGCTCCTCTAAAGTGCACAAAGTTACAACCCAATCCTTAATTTTCCACCCATTGGAGTACAATAAGAGTACACTTGTTCTCTCTTGGGAAAACTCACATGCACAATCTCACACTCACTTCTTAGGATTCTGTCGACGAAGCATGGTGACGGCTGCAAACTTTCTCTGACAACTTTATTCGATATCTGTCTTCTTCCTCTTGATGTCACTCCAACGGTTGAGCATTTCTTTGAAAAATGGTGGAAGAACCCAATTAACTTCAAATTGCTTCCTTTTGTATCCACTCATTGCCACAGATCAAGGTAACTGCAATAATTGTTATAAAGTTAGTTCGCCACACGCTAGACTTCTTCCTGACGTATATGTGTCGGGTTGTGGGCGCTTAAGTGCCCACTTGGATGCTACTCGAACAAAGGAGTCGACGCCTAGACTCCGGCTTTGGGTGCATATGCGCCCGCTATAGAGCAGACACTACTCTTATTCCCGAGAGACTGACGCATAGGCGGTGATCTATTGGCACCTAGCAGCTGATTGATTGGCACCTAGGNGAAATACACCTTTTTTATGCATAAATATGAAAGTTTAGGTTTGAAATATATAAATACATTGGAAATGTGGGGGCTGTGAATGTAAACATCCCTCGTTTGATTAGCATTAGTGTAGAGTTCTTCTTGGATGGCTCCGCTCTCCCCAACTGAGTTGGTATTGTTGTAAATCCACTTCAGCTGAGGTAAATGCTGTTATCCTTTTGTGAAGATGTTTGTGTTGTGTGGGCTTTATTATACTACAGCTGTTGAGAGTTTTCCACAGGATTTGGAGAGCTTGTTTGTTCGGCCATCTGCTGGTGGATCTATATTTCCTGGCCCTCTACAATAAAAGCTTGCACCAGTAGTGTGTTACCCTCTCCTCAAATCTGAATGAAAACCAAAGCTTTTGTCTGAGTTCTGCGCCTGCTTTTCCCCTTTTTTTCTGCACCACGAAACAAATCGTAAGACCCAAACTATCTATGGTTTTCCTCTTCTCCTGGGATTGTTTCTGTGAAAATCTTTTGCTTTTTCTAGTGTTATTTAGGATATGTTTGAGGAGAAATTATTACGTCCAGTAAACCTGACATGTGGACGACAGCATGGATCTCATCATGCTGCCGGACGCACGGCGCGATGCGATCCACAACATCATGTCCGGAGGCCTGGTGCCATTCACACTACGTCCGCACATTCGGTTTACTAGACATTTTTCTCCTGTTTGGGGCACTGATCTTTTGCTTTCTTTGGAGGGTTTTTTCTTTTTGTTGTTGTTTTTTAGTTTTTTTTTTTTTGAGCAGCAGTTTTTTTATAGTGCATTTGCACAGATAACATTGAGTTTTTTATGTATTTACAAGTCTAACAGCTAACTTTCATATTTACACGTGCAACCCTCAGTTTTTGCATGACATCAACAATATTACTATTAGTAATTTTTTAGAAATGAAACACATTTTCATGCAATGAGGTGTATTGAGAAAACAGTTTTTTGTAGAGGTGGTTACATGCAGGCCACTTTATGTTTATGTATTTATGTATCTAATACCTGAGCTTTCATATTTACATAAAGAAGAAAATTTAAAAGTGAAGCACATATTTGCATGCATTGGTTTATGACACAAAAAAAGTTATAAATGTATCGAAATTTGGATGTTAGACATGTAAATACATATTGCATGCTATGTCTGTAAATCTCTTTTTTATAATTAGAGATAATCTAGTGATCATTAGAATAAAACTGTAGTTTGAATTTTTTTTTTTTATAATGACATGTAAATGAAACCAAAACTTTTGTCAAGCTCTGCACCTAATTTTCCTTTTTTCTGGAGTTTATTCTTTTGTTGGCCTTCAGATTTTTCTTTTGGTTGGCATTTACTTGATAGCATACTATTTTTATGTATTTACACAGCGTTTTCTATTAGTCATTTGCATACATACCACTTAATTATGTGTTTACACTATCTACAACAATAACAACAAAGCCTTAATCCCACTACATGAATCCTTTTTCTCCATTGCGTCCTATTTAGTGTCGTGTTTACACTATCTAACACTTCAAATTTTGTATTTAAATGGAAGGGTAGTCTTTTACTGCATGTAAAAAATATTATCATTTTGATTTTTTTAAATGAAACATTTATTTAAATTTATTGATTTATGGCACGAATTGGTTTTAATCATATGGCGTGTTTGGGGTGGCAGTGCGAGTACGGTATGGTGGCGGTGCGTTGTTGCATCTCATTTTTTTTAGTTTGGCAAAATTGTGCTTTCTTTGTGTACTCAAAAAGTTGTTGAAAGTTATGTTTTTGTATTAGACAGGGTCTGTTTGGGGAGTTGCAGTTTATTGGATAATTTGGTGATAAGCTTATTAAAAATAATATACTGATAAGCTAGGTGCCGTGGCTATTAGAAATTTTTATTTTTTTGGAAAAGCCAGTGCCACTGCACCTAGATAGATGCTGTGTGAAAATGTTGTTTTCAACGTTTTGAAAATGCATAAGCTGTCAAAACGTAGTTTATCCAAACGGGTCAGGTGCGTTTTTAAAATGCCACCGCACCAAATAAACTGGCCCAAACAGACACTTAGCTGCTTAGAATTGTTTTTTAGAAAGTTGCGGTTTGACTTTTGAACTGCTTCTTTAGCAATTTTATAATTGTTTTTTCAAACAAGCATTACTAAATAGATCATGGAGCATCAAAGTTTAGATGTTAGATATGTAAATGCATAGGTCTATCGTAGTATGTCTGTAAATATCTTTTTTCTTCACTCAGTATTTAAGAAATGGGTTATATATATATATATATATATATANTAGGGTTCTTTTGTAATGATATCTATTATTCAAGTTAAAATGGTTACATTTTTTCGTGATATGAAATTTTTGGGCATATAAATGTGAAAACAAACAATGTTTTAAGTGTTGGAAATGTAAATACACAGGAATTAGATGGTATGTATATAAATGTTCTAATTAAAACATATAAGAATTTTATGTATGCTCATCTAATTGATGGCTACTTACCATTGTCGTTGCTATAAATTTTGTTGTGATTATAAAGATTTATGATCACAATTTTTAAAAAGTATGTAGAATCATGGGGAGTGATCATTAAGTTCATGTCGTAATTATAAGGAAAAATGTACTCAGTTTACCTCGCAAATTATGTGTTTGCACATCTAAAATAAAATTTTGTACGTATGAAAAATCACTTCTATAAATATTGTGGTGTGAATGTAAATATAGAAGCTTAAGTTATATATTAAACTAGGAATGGCTAGAGGCTATTATACGAGCATTCAACTACTAATGTACCTAATAATTTGAGTACCACATTCTTAAGGTCAATTGTGCCAGAGGGGATTTGAACTTCCGACTTGAGGGGGTCTTATATGGTGAATGCCAACCAATAGGTTGGGATATGCAACACTCCAGCATTATAAATGGTGGTTTTTTTTTTTTAAGAAAAAAAAGTTTGATGTTTTTGATATCACATTTTTTAACTTGTATTTGTCCTTGAATTACATACACCTATGGAATAGGGTGTAGAAAGGAGAAAGAAAGATATTTCAGAACAAAAGTCTATTTTTTTGTATTTGGTCCTCCCTTTTATTGTTCCTGTATTTAGAGATATCTATAATCATTTTGTAAAATAAGATTATGCCCTGAATATTTTGGTTGTACCTTCACCAGCCGGCTTGGTTGATTCATGATATGATTGAAATGTTATGAAGCAACAACGATTTATGTAAGTATACGTTCAAGTGGTACAAAGAATTGAGTCTATGTATCGATCACGCGAGGAAAGAGTGAGCTCCAAAAGTCTAGAAAAGTTAAAATCTATAAGTTTTGAGTCTAGCTTGAATGTTCGAAGGTTGGTGATTTTAAAGTTTTTATATATTTATTTATTTATTTGTTCAAAAAGTAAAACCTATTACTAATTTTGTGTTTGAACAAGTATTAAATGCCTCCCTTGAATTGGTCATATATAAAGCAGATCTAAGTGATTCTAATGAAGTTGACAATCAACAATAACAGTTTTCTTTAGTCCATCCCAGCAACCATAATAAACTTAGTGTTTTATTTGTTAGTCGCCTAATCATGTAAAAACTCTAATGTTTGCAAATTTTTTTACATGATAGCACCATTTTTAAAGCAATATTTCTATTCTCTCAGTGGTGTCATATTAGATCGCAAACCATTTTAACTTTCTAAGTAATCAATTTAGGAGTAAATTAAAATAAAAACTATCAACCTAAGATCCAAATTACATAATTACTTACAAAGACGATTCTAATTTGCATAAAATCTAGTTCAAGGAAGAAATAATTTTAAGTCATACACATAACAGACGAACATAACACAAATTTCATTACAAATTCAAAGTAAATGAAGTTTAGAACGATCACACTAATGCTCCTCTAAAGTGCACAAAGTTACAACCCAATCCTTAATTTTCCACCCATTGGAGTACAATAAGAGTACACTTGTTCTCTCTTGGGAAAACTCACATGCACAATCTCACACTCACTTCTTAGGATTCTGTCGACGAAGCATGGAGACGGCTGCAAACTTTCTCTGACGAATTCATTCGATATCTGTCTTCTTCCTCTTGATGTCACTCCAACGGTTGAGCATTTCCTTGAAAAATGGTGGAAGAACCCAATTAATTTCAAATTGCTTTGTTTTGTATCTACTCCTTGCCACAGATTAAGGTAACTGCAATAATTGTTATAAAGTTAGTTCGCCAGACTCTAGACTTCATCCTGACGTATATGTGTCAGGTTGTGGGCGCTTAAGCGCTATTACGCCCGGTAAACCTGGNGTGGGCGCTTAAGCGCCCACTTGGATGCTACTCGAACAAAGGAGTCAGTGCCTAGACTCCGGCTTTGGGCGCATATGCGCCCGCTATAGAGCAGACACTATTCTTATTCCCGAGAGACTGACGCATAGGCGGTGATCTATTGGCACCTAGCAGCTGATTGATTGGCACCTAGGCGCCCATTATGGGGCACCGATACAAAGCGCTTGGAGCTTAGGTGCCAAGTTTGAGTGCCTTAGCGCCCGGTGCAATTACTATACAAAAAATTGGGTTTTAATCAAACTTTTAAGTGTGGATATGGGAGTTTGATGTTTTCTTCTTTCTGAATTCTTCGACGAGTATCCCGATGAAGATGAGGAGTGTCGAAGAGGTGGATTTTGGTGATTCAGTGGGATTTTTTGCATCTGATTTGAGAGGGAAGATTGTTGGTGCAAGTCTTGTAAGTTTCTTCATGTGAGTGTGGAGAAGAAACTTGTGTGAGTCTTTTGTAAAACTTTCTGAATTTCATAGTGAAAATTATAGTGGTGTAGCTTCGTGGTTTTTTCCCGTTGGGTTTTTTCACGTAAAATTTTTGTGTGCTTTTCTGGTTGCTTTGATTGTGCTGCTGTGTTTAAATTTTTGTTCAAATTTTCTCGAATCCTGCGATTCTATTCCATGGTGAAATTAAAAGGAGACTCTTTCACAATTGTTTTTGCTAATAAATTGGTATCAGAGCGGGTTTAATTTAAATGGAAGTAATAGACGGAGAAACAATGTTCAAAGTGGAGAAGTTCAATGGAATGAAATTCGCTTTCTAGAAGATTTAGGCGAAAGATTTGTTATATCAGAAAAAATATACTTGACACTATAAGGAATCACAAGAAAACTTNCGACTTAGCGCTCGGTGCAGTTACTATACAAAAAATTGGGTTTTAATCCAACTTTTAAGTGTGGATATGGGAGTTTGATGTTTTCTTCTTTCTGAATTCTTCGATGAGTATCCCGATGAAGATGAGGAGTGTCGAAGAGGTGGATTTTGGTGATTCAGTGGGATTTTTTGCATCTGATTTGAGAGGGAAGATTGTTGGTGCAAGTCTTGTAAGTTTCTTCATGTGAGTGTGGAGAAGAAACTTGTGTGAGTCTTTTGTAAAACATTCTGAAATTCATAGTGAATATTATTGTGGTGTAGGTTCGTGGTCTTTTCCCGTTGGGGTTTTTCACGTAAAATTTTTGTGTGTTTTTCTGGCTGCTTTGATTGCGCTGCTGTGTTTAAATTTTTATTCAAATTTTCTCGAATCCTGCGATTCTATTCCATGATGAAATTAAAAGGAGACTCTTTCACAATTGTTTTCGCTAACAAACTGATATCAGAGCGGGTTTAATTCAAATGGAAGTAATAGACAGAGAAGCAATGTTCAAAGTGGAGAAGTTCAATGGAATGAAATTCGCTTTCTGGAAGATTTAGGCGAAAGATTTGTTATATCAGAAAAAATATACTTGACACTATAAGGAATCACAAGAAAACTTGAGTCTATGCCTACGAATGAATGGGAAGTGTTGGATCGAAAGACACTTGGTTTGATCATGTTAACACTTTCCTCATTTGTTGCATGTAACATTGTGAATGAGAAAACTATGGTGGATCTCATGACAACACTGGCCAAGATGTGCGAAAAATTTTCTGCTTTCAATAAAGTTTTTCTGATAAAAAATTATTTAACAAGAAGATGGTGGAAGACAGTTTAGTGACAAAGCATCTCAATAACTCTAACACCATGACGAGCCAGATGTGTTATGTGGGGATAAAGTTTGATGATGAAGTCAGAGCACTAGTGATACTATCTCCATTACCGAAAAGCTGAGATGGTTTGATAATGACAACAAGTAATTCTTGAGGGACTTTAAAGTTAAACTTCGGTGATATCATAAGCCTGATGTTGAATTAAGAAGTTTGCAGAAAAGCATTAAATGGTGAATTTTTATGTTATGGGTTGAATTTTGATAACATGGGAAAGAATTTGGCCGAGAATACAAGCAGAGACAGATTCAAGTACAAGTAAGGAAATCCCAAGTCAATCATAAAAAAAATAATGGAACTGCAGTAAGAAAGGGCATGTCAAGAAGGATTGTAACGCTCCAAGGAAAGCTGGTGGTGGACATGAAAGTAGTTTCTTTACTAATGTCTCCTTTGGTGAATCCAAAATGACTCCCTGGTTTTATCCCTGGTCAGAACTGAATCCTGTATAGTGGATTTATGTGTATATTTTCATGCTTGTGCCAATAAAGAGTTATTTAAAAACTACAGTTATAGTGATCTAGGGAAGGTTTATCTGGGAGATAACAAGGCTTGCAATATAATTAGAAAGAGTGGTTTTGATATCAAGTTACAAAATGGAGCAGTCTGAATGCTCACTGAAGCTAGACTTGTTCCTAATTTGAAGAGAAATTTTATCTCTGTGAGTGATCTAGAAAAGTCAGGACAGGTGATTCATGGAAGGTGATCAGGGGGCATTACTGATTTCTCGGGACACATTGAAGGGACTATTTATCTAATCACTGAAATGACTAATTTTATTGTTGTGGCTGGAACCATGGTGGATGCAGTTCTGTGGCATCGCATGTTTGATCATATGAACGAGAAATGTATGAAGTCCTTACTTTCAAAGATAAAGCTTCAAGGTCTGAGATCAATTGATTTGGATTTTTTGTGAAAACTGTATTCATGCAAACATAAGGTCTCTTTTTCTAAGAGCAAGTTAGTAGTGAAATCAAAGAAACTGAACTTCGTGCATACTGATGTATGAGGTCCTACTCTAGTTCAGTTCATTGGAGGTTCTCACTATTTTGTCTCGTTCATTGATGATCACACAAGAAAAGTATGAGTGGTTAATTTCTTAAAAAAAAATCTGATGTATTTGAAGCCTTTATGAAATTGAAAGCTGTGATAGAAAATGTGATAGACTTGAAGCTGAAGTGTCTCAAATCAGATAATAGGGGTGATATCGTGATTATAATTTCAGAAATTTAATTGCTACAGAGGGGGTCAAGCATGAGTTCATTGCACCAAGGATACCGCAACAGAATCATGTGATTTAGAGCATGAAAAAAACAATCACGGAGTGTGCTAGAAGCATAAGACTCCATGCAGGCTTGCTAAAACAATTTAGGACAGAAGCAATAAACACAAATGTTTATCTGATAAACTGTCGTCCATCAGTACCTTTAGAGGAAGGCTTACTTGAAGAATCCTAGAGTGACAAAAATGTATGTTTATCTTATTTAAGAGTATTTGAGTGTTCTTAATATGTGCATGTTGATGTAGGGTCCAGGGGCAAGCTTGACTCAAAGTCTATCCAATACACCTTCGTTGGATAAGGATCATATGAGTTTGGGTACAAGTTCTGAGATTATCAAAATAAAAAACTCATCGAAGGGATGTCACATTCTACGAAATGAAGATGTACAAGGATAGGGTCAGAACTCAGAACGTTTTGTCAGCTACTTTTGAAGAATCCAGATATATGGAGATAGAAGATATTTGTGATTAGGAAGATGCATAAAGAAGTAGTGCTCAATTAGAAGGAGCACTGAAAGTTCCTCAGTCATCTGCTACAGAAGTCAGAAGATCCAGCGGAGTGAAACAACTCATACAAAGGTATTCTCATTCCTTACACTATTTGTTATTAACTGATATTGATGAACCAAAATGCTTTGAGAAAACCACTCAAGTTGAAGATTCAAGGGAGTGGGAGCTTTTCATGGATGAAGAGGATGAAGAAATGCAATCTTTTGAGTAAAATCAGACTTAGGATTTGACGATACTACCAAATGACATAAGAGTGCCATGCAACAAGTGAGTCTACAGGTTGAAAGAGGAGTCGGATGGTAGCAAGTGCTACAAGGCAAGGCTTGTTATTGAAGGATTTCCAGTAGAAGGAAGAAGCGAATTACAAAGAGGACTTCTCCTTAATGGTGAAGATGACTACTGTCGGTGTTGTACCGAGTATGGTAGCAGTGGAAGATCTACATCTGGAGTAGATGGATGTAAAAACAGTTTTTTTACATGGAGATCTGGAGCAAGAACCGTACATGATGCACTCACAAGGTTGGTTATATGATTTTAGACGAAAAATTTTTGGCATGTAAATTGAAGAAGAGCTTTTATGGCTTGAAGTAGGCTCTCAGAGAGTGGTATAAGAGGTTTGAAATGTTCATATTAGAGAATGGATATATGAAGCGCCAGACAAACACTGTTGCTTCATGAAACACTTCAGTAATGGTTATATTATGATTCTTTTATATGTGGATGATTTGCTAATTGCAGGGGAAGATATGGAAAAAACCAGGAACTTAAAGAAATAGTTATCAAATGAGTTTGAGATGAATGATTTATGTTCAACCAAGAAGATCCTCGGGATTAGAATTAAAAGGGACAGGAGTGTATGAACACTGAAGTTGTCTCAGGTAGGGTATGTTTAGAAAATCTTATAAAGGTTCAATAAGAGTGAGGCAAAATCAGTTAGCACTCCCTTAGTCACTTCAAACAATATGAGGAGCTATCACTTACTTGTGAACCAGAACAAACACAAATTGAAATAAGTTCATATGCTTTAGTAGTTGGAAGTTTAATGTACGTGATGATTTGTACCAGACAAGATATTGCATATGCAGTGAGAGTGGTCAATAAATACATGACAATTCAGGTAGACATCATTGGGAGGCAGTAAAGTGGATTCTCAGGTATTTGAGGGGAACAATCAATAAGGTACTTTGCTATGGAAGTGCAGAGATTAGTCGACAGGAATTTGTAGATTCAAATCTGACAGGAGATGTTGACACTATAAGAAGTACAACGAGATATATCTTTACATTAGGGAACACATGGCGAGTTAGGTTTCAAGGTTGCAGAAGATTGTTGCAACTTCAACTACGGAGGTTGAATATGTTGCTATCATTGATGCTAGTAAGGAGATGATTTGGCTATAGAATTTCGTGGTAGAATTGAGCAAGGAGCAGAGAATTGGAAAAATTTATAGTGGCAATATGAGTGCGATTCATTTTATTACGAATGCTGCTTTTAATGCCAGGATGAAACACATCCAGCTCAGACATCATTTTATTCGATCTCTTCTAGAATATGAACAGTTATTTCTGGAAAAAATACACACAGCTGAGAATCCTGCGGATATGTTGACGAAGGTGGTGCCTATTGAGAAATTGAAGCTATGCTTGACTTTATTTGGGTTTCCTGAAGGTTGAGACCGGGGGAGAGCTACACCATGGTACGTGAGCATAGTACATGACTATGAAGGTGATTCAGGTGGAGGCATAGGTACAATATTGGCATTGGGGTGCTATAGTCTCCAAGTGGGAGATTTTTGGATTGTGGAGTTTAAGCACAAGAAACCCAACACATATTCGACGGGGTTAAGCACCCACTTGTGTGCTGCTCAAACAGAGGAACCGACACCGACTTTGGGCGTATATGCGCCCGCTATAGAGCAGGCACTGCTCTTATTTCTGAAAGACCGGTTCATAAACATCGGTCTATTGGCGCTTAGGCACCCATTATGGGGTGTCGATATAGAGCACTTAGAACTTAGGCACTAAGTTTGGGCGCCTAAGCGCCCGGTGCGATTACTACAAAAAAAATTGGTTTTTAAGCCAATTTTTGAACGTGGATCGGGGAGCTTGTTGTTTTCTTCTTTCAGAATTCTTCGAGAAGCATCCCGAAGAAGGTGAGGAGAGTTGAAGAGGTGGACTTCAGTGATCCAACGTGATTTTTTGAATCAGATCGGAGATGGAAGATTGTTGGTGCAAGTTTTGTAAGTTTCTTCGTGTGAGTGCGGAGAATAAACTTGTATTGAGTCATTTGTAAAACTTTCTAAATTTCATAGTGAAATTTTTGGTGGTATGACTATGATTTTTTCCCATTCTATGTTTTTTCCGTGTAAAACTGTTATGTGCTTTTTTGACTACTTTGATTGTGCTTTTGTGTTTAAATTTTTGTTTAAGTTTTCTCAAATCTTGTGATTATATTCCGCGGTGAAATTAAAAGGAAGCTCTTTTACTTTCCTTAACATAAGGTTCTAGTGTGGCACCTTGACACTAAGTGGTGCCTAGGCTCCAACCTCTTGGTTGGAAGCCTAAAATTGTGCTAAAGTGGCCCCTTGTGGTACCCTCTTGGTAGAAATATGTTGTGGAAAAGAGTGGGAGGCGCTAGACGCCANTCAACATTGTGAATGAGAAAACTATGGTGGATCTCATGACAACACTGGCCAAGATGTGCGAAAATTTTTTTGCATTCAATAAAGTTTTTCTGATAAAAAAATATTTAACAAGAAGATGGTGGAAAACAGTTTAGTGACAGAGCATCTCAATAACTAACACCATGACAAGCCAGATGTGTTATGTGGGGATAAAGTTTGATGATGAAGTCAGAGCACTAGTGATACTATCTCCATTACCGGAAAACTGAGATGGTTTGGTAACGACAACAAGTAATTCTTGAGGGACTTTAAAGTTAAACTTCAATGATATCGTAAGCCTGATGTTGAATGAAGAAGTTTGCAGAAAAGCATTAAATGGTGAATTTTTATGTTCTGGGTTGAATTTTGATAACAGGGGAAAGAATTTGGGAGGGAATACAAGCAGAGACAGATTCAAGTAAAAGTAAGGAAAGCCCAAGTCAATCATAAAAAAATAATGGAACTGCAGTAAGAAAGGGCTTGTCAAGAAGGATTGTAACGCTCCAAGGAAAGCTGGCGGTGGACATGAAAGTAGTTTCTTTACTAATGTCTCCTTTGGTGAAATCCAAAATGACTCCCTGTTTTTATCCCTAGTCAGAACTTTCCTAATTTGAAGAGGAATCTTATCTCTGTGAGTGATCTAGAAAAGTCAGGACAGGTGATTCGTGGAAGGTGACCAGGGGGCATTACTGATTTCTCGAGAAACATTGAAGGGACTATTTATCTAATCACTGAAATGACTAATTTTATTGTTGTGGCTGGAACCATGGTGGATGCAGTTCTGTGGCATCGCATGTTTGATCATATGAACGAGAAATGTATGAAGTCCTTACTTTCAAAGATAAAGCTTCAAGGTCTGAGATCAATTGATTTGGATTTTTTGTGAAAACTGTATTTATGCAAACACAAGAAGGTCTCTTTTTCTAAGAGCAAGTTAATAGTGAAATCAAAGAAACTGAACTTAGTGCATACTGACGTATGAGGTCCTACTCTAGTTCAGTTCATTGGAGGTTCTCGCTATTTTGTCTCGTTCATTGATGATCACACAAGAAAAGTATGGGTGGTTAATTTCTTAAAACAGAAATTTGATGTATTTGAAGCCTTTATGAAATTGAAAGCTGTGATAGAAAATGTGATAGACTTGAAGCTGAAGTGTCTTAAATCAGATAATAGGGGTGATATCGTGATTAGAAGTTCAAGAATTTATCTGCTACAGAGGGGGTCAAGCATGAGTTCATTGCAACAAGGATACCGCAGCAGAATCATGTGACTGAGAGCATGAAAAAAACAATCACGGAGTGTGCTAGAAGCATGAAACTGCATGCAGGCTTGCTAAAACAATTTAGGACAGAAGCAATAAACACAAATGTTTATCTGATAAACTGTAGTCCATCAGTACCTTTAGAGGAAGGCTTACTTAAAGAATCCTAGAGGGACAAAAATGTATGTTTATCTTATTTAAGAGTATTTGAGTGTTCTTAATATGTGCATGTTGATGTAGGGTCCAGGGGCAAGCTTGACTCAAAGTCTATCCAATACACCTTCGTTGGATAAGGATCATATGAGTTTGGGTACAAGTTCTGAGATTATCAAAATAAAAAACTCATCGAAGGGATGTCACATTCTACGAAATGAAGATGTACAAGGATAGGGTCAGAACTCAGAACGTTTTGTCAGCTACTTTTGAAGAATCCAGATATATGGAGATAGAAGATATTTGTGATTAGGAAGATGAAGAAAGAAGTAGTGCTCAATTAGAAGGAGCAATGAAAGTTCCTCAGCCATCTGCTACAGAAGTCAGAAGATCCAGCAGAGTGAAACAACTCATACAAAGGTATTCTCATTCCTTCACTATTTGTTATTAACTGATATTGGTGAACCAAAATGCTTTGAGAAAGCCACTCAAGTTGAAGATTCAAGGGAGTGGGAGCTTTTCATGGATGAAGAGGATGAAGAAATGCAATCTTTTGAGTTAAATCAGACTTAGGATTTGATGATACTACCAAATGACATAAGTGTGTCGCGCAACAAGTGAGTCTACAGGTTGAAAGAGGAGTCGGACGGTAGCAAGAGCTACAAGGCAAGACTTGTTATTGAAGGATTTCCAGTAGAAGGAAGGAGTGAATTACAAAGAGGTCTTCTCCTTAATGGTGAAGATGACTACTGTCGGGGTTGTACCGAGTATGGTAGTGGTGGAAGATCTACATCTGGAGTAGATGGATGTAAAAATAGTTTTTTTACATAGAAATCTGGAGCAGGAACCGTACATGGTGCACTCACAAGGTTGGTTATATGATTTTAGACCAAAAATTTTTGGCATGTAAATTGAAGAAAAGCTTCTATGGCTTGAAGTAGGCTCTGAGAGAGTGGTATAAGCGGTTTGAAATGTTCATATTAGAGAATGGATATATGAAGTGCCGACAGACACTGTTGCTTCATGAAACACTTCGGTAATGGTTATATTATGATTCTTTTGTATGTGGATGATTTGCTAATTGTAGGGGAAGATATGGAGAAAACCAAGAACTTAAAGAAATAGTTATCAAATGAGTTCGAGATGAATGATTTATGTTCAACCAAGAAGATCCTCGGGACTAGAATTAGAAGGGACAGGAGTGTATGAACACTGAAGTTGTCTCAGACAGAGTATGTTGAGAAAATCTTATAAAGGTTCAATAAGAGTGAGACAAAACCAGTTAGCACTCCCTTAGTCACTTCAAACAATCCGAGGAGCTATCACTTACTTGTGAACCAGAATAAACACAAATTGAAAGAAGTTCATATGCTTCAGTAGTTGGAAGTTTAATGTATGTGATGATTTGTACCAGACAAGATATTGCATTTGTAGTGAGAGTGGTCAATAGATACATGACAATTCAGGTAGACATCATTGGGAGATAATAAAGTGGATTCTCAGACATTTGAGGGGAACAATCAATAAGGTACTTTGCTATGGAAGTGCAGAGATTAGTCGACAGGAATTTGTAGATTCAAATCTGACAGGAGATGTTGACACTATAAGAAGTACAACGAGATATATCTTTACATTAGGGAACACATGGCGACTTAGGTTTCAAGGTTGCAGAGGATTGTTGCAACTTCAACTACGGAGGTTGAATATGTTGCTATGACTGATGCTAGTAAGGAGATGATTTGGCTATAAAATTTCGTGGTAGAATTGAGCAAGGAACAGAGAATTGGAAAAATCTATAGTGGCAGTATGAGTGCGATTCACCTGATTACGAATGCTGCTTTTAATGTCAGGATAAAACACATCCAGCTCAGGCATCATTTTATTCTATCTCTTCTAGAAGATGAACAATTATTTCTGGAAAAAATACACACAGCTGAGAATCCTGCGGATATGTTGACGAAGGTGGTGCCTATTGAGAAATTGAAGCTATGCTTGCCTTTATTAGGGTTTCATGAAGGTTGAGACCGGGGGAGAGCTACACCATGGTACGTGAGCATATTACATGACTATGAAGGTGATTCAGGTGGAGGCATAGGTACAAGATTGACATTGGGGTGCTATAGTCTCCAAGTGGGAGATTTTTGGATTGTGGAGTTTAAGCACAAGAAACCCAACACATATTCGGCGGGGTTAAGCGCCCACTTATGTGCTGCTTGAACAGAGGAGCCGACACCGACTTTGGGCGTATATGCGCTCGCTATAGAGCAGGCACTGCTCTTATTCCTGAAAGACCGGTTCATAAACGTCGGTCTATTGGCGCTTAGGCACCCATTATGAGGTGTCGATACAAAGCACTTAGAACTTAGGCACTAAGTTTGGGCGCCTAAGCGCTCGGTGCGATTACTACAAAAAAAAATTGGGTTTTAAGCCAATTTTTGAACGTGGATCGGGGAGCTTGCTGTTTTCTTCTTTCAGAATTCTTCGAGAAGCATCCCGATGAAGGTGAGGAGAGTTGAAGATGTGGACTTCAGTGATTCAACTTGATTTTTTGAATTGGATCGGAGATGGAAGATTGTTGGTGCAAGTTTTGTAAGTTTCTTCGTGTGAGTGCGGAGAATAAACTTTTATGAGTCATTTGTAAAACTTTCTAAATTTCATAGTGAAATTTTTTGTAGTATGACTATGATTTTTTCCCGTTCTATGTTTTTTCCACGTAAAATTCTTATGTGTTTTTCTGACTACTTTGATTGTGCTTTTGTGTTTAAATTTTTGTTTAAGTTTTCTCAAATCTTGTGATCATATTCCGCGGTGAAATTAAAAAGGAAGCTCTTTCACAGTAATTTTCCTTAACATAAGGTTCTAGTGTGGCACCTTGACACTAAGTGGTGCCTAGACTCCAACCTCTTGGTTGGAAGCCTAAAATTGTTCTAAAGTGGCCCCTTGTGGTACCCTCTTGGTAGAAATATGTTGTGGAAAAGAGTGGGAGGCGCTAGACGCCATTTGCACATTGCAATATTAAGTTTCAAATTTAGTTATTTTGTTCTTTTCAAGATCTATAACATACAATTAACATAAAAACACAGAAAATTATAAGTATGATATAAATAACAAAAGAAAATAAAGAAAATATATTAAAATAATTCGCACATTTTAGACGCATAGGTTAACTTCTTCATCAGCACGTCTCGACAAATCTTCTCCACATCTACTGCATTTNACGGTGATGACTCCAGAAGTTTTTACGTGAAAAACCCTTAAAGTGGATAAACCACGAGGCCTGACCTAGTTGTAAAAATTCACTATTAGCTAATGATTACAGATACACTCTTTTCTCACAGGCGGGGTAGTTGACGACAGTCGGTGACGGTCAGCGGTGGTCGAAAGAGGTCAACGATGATTGGTGGCGGTCGACTTAGGTCAATGGTGATTGGTGGGGGTCGACGGTGTCGACAGAGGTCAGCGGTGGTCGTCGACGACCAGTGATGTTCGACGATGATCGACGATGGCAGAGATGATGTTGGACTTGAGCTCCTTCTCAAAGCCTCAAGTTCTCTCTTGAGCCCCCTCCTCTCCCATGTGAGGGGTGGGGCTCTATTTATAGTGTTTTGGGTGTCATTAATGCATGAATATGAATCATTTTGATTGGACGGTCCGGAGAGCTTTCCTTGATCGGATGACGTTTGATGGACATTTGAGTGTCTTAATGATGTCAGAATTAAGTGATCTTGGGCTCGTTGGATTCTTCTTGTCGAGCCACTCGATTTGAGTATAAACTTATCATATTTGACAGTCGTTTGACTTTCCAAATATATTTATAAATCTTCTAACTGTGGTTTAAAGACTTGATGTGGGCTTGATTTGACTTGAATTGAGTTTGTTTTCATATTATTAAGTCCGTCTCATTAAGCCGGTCAGTTTGACTATAAATTTGTGGAAATCAGAGTTCTGGATGATTTTTTATCAAGATTTGAATACTTCCTGCTTAAAATATCGTCTCGAGATTCGTGTCGGATGATAAAAATTTTTGTTGACGTGTCACATCTGATATCATTCTGGTTTCCTTGTTTTTTAGTGTGATTTAAACTTTGTCCAAGTGCTTGAACATGGCAATTCCTTCTCATTTTTTGAGTCATGCTTAGTAATTAAGTGATTTGTCATAGATGGATTCAAATCTCATGAATAGTTTACTGTATGTATTAATTATATTGAAGGCACTCTGTGAGTCTTTTTCATGATAGAGATCTTTGTTTTGTTAAATTGCTTTACTGCCTCTTTTTTTTTAAGTGACAAAATAGTCTTCTGATTATTTATGTGAGGCCAATTCAGTCTTAGAGCTTATAGTAGTGTTAAGTTGATCCAAAAATTCTTTTAATTTGGGCTGCAAAAGTCCTCACCTAAGTTTATTTCAACTTTTATTAGAAGAGTTTGAGGACTAAATTGACACTTCTATGAACTTTGGGACTATAATGAACCCCTTGCAAAGAATTAGGGGACCATTTTGATAGTTTTCTTTTTTATTTTTTCGAGTGCTTTCTTGCTTGCTTTTGCTCTGGCTCTAAACTAGTGACAAATTCTTCTTCTTGTGCTAATAAAGCTTCTAGTTACATTAAAGCAATGGTATGAAGCTGTAACTTCAACATGCACCATGCTAAAGTTGCTTTAGCAAGCCCTAAAATCAGTTTTGGAAGGCTTACCTTATCAAAATCTGAGTAGTTGCTTAGGCCTTAGGGTGTTGTTTGGCTGCAACCTGAATTTACGTTAAATAGGGTTAATCAAATCAATAGATTCGATAGACTAGTCGACGGAGATGAGCTCATGAGCGATGACAAGAATAAATTCTTAAATCCTTCTCACAATTATATTTACTATATCTGGATTTACGTCTTAAAAGAGACGAAATGTGAGAAGAAAAGACGAAACCTGAAAAAATTCGATTTAACAGAACTATGAATTTAATTTTTACTTTTTTGATATTTGGCTCGATTTACTAACACCTAGGTGTGAAAATTTTCTTAAAGTTTTTTGGTATGGCTGGATATTTGCGACCCATATTTTAGGTAAAATTTATGAATGTCAAGTAATATAAAGATGCCAATCATAGAACTCTCTTGTGCGTTATAAAAAGAGAAACCACACTTCCTCAAGGTATGGAAAAAAATTCATCATGGAATAACTTGTTACCTTGTATTACATTGTCTATATATATATATATATATATTATTTTATTTATGGTAACTAAAAAATGGTTGAAGCCAAAAAATAAATGTTTTCATTCTAATCTTGAAGGTTCATTGTTTNCTATGGAAAAAAAATCATCATGGAATAACTTGTTACCTTGTATTACATTGTCTATATATATATATATATATAATTTTTTTTATGGTAACTAAAAAATGGTTGAAGCCAAAAAATAAATGTTTTCATTCTAATCTTGAAGGTTCATTGTTTTTGTAGAAAATTTTAATGTCTTGTACAAAGAATCAAAAGGTCATAATTCATAGTTTTTTACTTTTAATTATAGCAACAATTAATGCGTTTAGATGCAAAATCAGAAAACACGGTTCAATCACTCAAACGATGTTCTTAAAAACATTTTTTAAATTGCAAGTAGAGATTCTTTGAAGCGAACTGGNAAAGAATCAAAAGGTCATAATTCATAGTTTTTTACTTTTAATTATAGCAACAATTAATGTGTTTAGATGCAAAATCAGAAAACACAGTTCAATCACTCAAACGATGTTCTTAAGAACATTTTTTAAATTGCAAGTAGAGATTCTTTGAAGCGAACTGGTTCCAAAATGCTTTGAAGCATTGAAATCAAAGTGTTCATGATGTGAAACACACTTCCTGATATGAAGCGCAAGCTTCCTGATACGCAAAGCGCATGCTTCGTGATGTGCTATAAAGCATGAAAAGCCTATACTATTTAATTTTTCTTGAATTTTGATGGCGTAATTCAGATTGTTATGATATTTAAAAGGAAAGGATTGTAAATAAATCAAGCTGCTGCAGGGAAGTTGGAGGGGGGGGGGGAAGTAGAACAACTAAATAAATATTAATGTTGAAGAATCCAAAATGGAATGCGTGCTTATGACATGCACAGAGCTAAGAAATTGAACGAATGTTGAGCAATGGTAAAATCAAACCAATAGGATAATCAAAACACTATAGGGCATATCATATTTTCATAGGCACCATCATGATTAACATGTTATGCTTAAATTCAAACTAGAACACTAAAAAACAAGACACAAGTAACTCCAATAATACTGAGAAAATATCACATCAGGACTCCTAACGCAGCTTGGGTTCGGAGTCCAATGATGGAGTGTCACGTGTCAAATGAGTCCCATTGTAATATACGGGTATTGGCTAGTGTTAAAAATGACGGAGCCCACTTGACACGTGGCGCCTCATCATTGGACTCCGAATGCATCAGGATTCCTGATGTAATATTTTTCCAATAATACTAGAGCAAAAGGTTTGTGTTCCGATGGATGAAGACTTTAAAATTCTTATCTGGCAACCTTATAAGAACATTGCACCAGTTAACCTGTCATCTTTAAGTTAACCGGTTGTACATCTGCTTGGTAAAATGAGAAGTGTCAAAATGGTCCCCTAACTCTTTGCAAAATGTCATTATAGTTTCAGTATTTATAAAAGTATCAATTTAGTCCTCATATTTTCTCAATGTANCATTGTTGGATCCTAAATTGTTCTTTTTGAACACGTCCCATGAGTTTAGGATTGAGTGAAGGAAGTAAGAGAGAAAGAGAGTATATCAAGTTAGAAATTTCTTGTAGAGAGAATCAGTAAAGGTCCCTTTGTTCGTATTTTTGTCTTCTATTTGTAGAGACATATTTTGTACAATTACAGAAAGGAATATATATTTTGTACAATTATAAAATAGGGGGAGCAGTAATGGAACCTGATTTTAATATAATTGATGGTCTAATTAATCGTATGAATTTTATACTATATGGGTATTATAATTTAAATTTTAACATAATGACAATTGGCTTATTGCCTTGCTTGAATTCGACTGACTGAGACGATGACTGAGTGGCGAATGTGCCTCTTTGAAGTACGTGTCGGTTGGCCGAGGCGTCTGGTCGAATGTCGATCTTGTTCGCCGAGGTAAATGTTGATCGACTGATTAGACGTGATCAAAGATTCCCGCCCACGCCCCGGTCGGTCGGGATTGTCGGTGTGGTTTGCCTTTCGAATCTCTCGCTTTAGTGTGTCGGTCGATTATTGACCACGTGGTTGGCAGTAAGGAGGTAGGATGCCTTGGTTGCCTGGGTCGTTCGAATGCTTTGAGATTCGTTATGACAGTTTTGATGTTCATATACACATGTAACACTTTAGTAAGAAAGCAGCTGGGACACACACACATATATAGCACTTCGGTAAGAGAGCTGCTGACTTCCTACAACAAAAGCAACAACAAAGCCTTAATCCCACTACGTGGGGCCGGCTACTTGAATCCTTTTTCTCCATTGCGTCCTATTTAGTGTCATATTTTCATTTAATTAAAATAAAAATATAAAAATATGTATAATAATACTCATAGGTGCTTTCAAAAAAGTTACTTTCCTCATGAACAACCAAATTAACTAAAGTTTGCAATCACCTCAAATGAAATCTAACTATATGTTTGGGATTGTTTTATACANACTAAATAAATATTAATGCTGAAGAATCCAAAATGGAATGCGTGCTTATGACATGTACAGAGCTAAGAAATTCAACGAATGTTGAGCAATGGTAAAACCAAACCAATAGGATAATCAAAACACTATAGGGCATATCATATTTTCATAGGCACCGTCGTGATTAACATGTTATGCTTAAATTCAAACTAGAACACTAAAAAACAAGACAAAAATAACTCCAGTGATACTGAGACAATATTACATCAGGACTCCTAACGCAGCTTGGGTTCGGAGTCCAATGATGGGATTTCAAGTGTCAAATGAGTTCCATTGTAATATACTGGCATTGGCCAGTGTTAAAAATGGCGGAGCCCACTTGACACGTGGCGCCTCATCATTGGACTCTGAATGCATCAGGAGTCCTGATGTAATTTTTTTCCAATAATACTAGAGCAAAAGGTTTGTGTTCCGATGGATGAAAACTTTAAAATTCTTATCTGGCAACCTCATAAGAACATTGCACCAGTTAACCTGTCATCTTTAAGTTACCCGGTTGTGCATCTGCTTGGTAAAATGAGAAGTGTCAAAATGGTCCCCTAATTCTTTGCAAAATGTCATTATAGTTTCAGTATTTATAAAAGTATCAATTTAGTCCTCATATTCTCTCAATGCAGGTTGAAATAGTTCTCATTGAAGACTTTTAGCCCCCATTAAAAGATTATAGGGATCAATTTAACATTTTGACGCTTTACTCTTAGCAAAGTCAATAGTTTTTTTCTTTAAATCTGAATGTCTCTCAAAATTTCAGTCTGCTTTTGCAGGCCAGATCTTCACTGATGTGGTTGGGAGCCCATATTATGTAGCTCCAGAGGTACTCTGCAAACACTACGGACCAGAAGCTGATGTCTGGACAGCTGGTGTTATACTCTATATATTGTTGAGCGGAGTGCCGCCATTCTGGGCCGGTATGTCTGCGGCCCCAAGCTTTGATTCATTTATTTGTTCATGTTATGCGACTAATGCATTTATTTATCTATTTTTATTTAGAAACACAACAAGGCATATTTGANTCTAAATAAATATTAACGTTGAAGAATCCAAAATGGAATGCGTGCTTATGACATGTACAGAGCTGAGAAATTCAACGAATGTTGAGCAATGGTAAAACCAAACCAATAGGATAATCAAAACACTATAGGGCATATCATATTTTCATAGGCACCGTCGTGATTAACATGTTATGCTTAAATTCAAACTAGAACACTAAAAAACAAGACAAAAATAACTCCAATAATACTGAGAAAATATTACATCAGGACTCCTAACGCAGCTTGCGTTTGGAGTCCAATGGTGTGGCGCCACGTGTCAAATGGGTCCCGTTATAATATACTGGTATTGACCAGTGTTAAAAATGGCAGAACCCACTTGACACGTGGAGCCTCACCATTGGACTCCGAATACATCAGGAGTCCTGATGTAATATTTTTCCAATAATACTAGAGCAAAAGGTTTGTGTTCCGATGGATGAAGACTTTAAAATTCTTATCTGGCAAAATTATAAGAACATTGCACCATTTAACCTGTCATCTTTAAGTTACCCGGTTGTACATCTGCTTGGTAAAATGAGAAGTGTCAAAATGGTCCCCTAACTCTGCAAAATGTCACTATAGTTTCAGTGTATATAAAAGTATTAATTTAGTCCTCATATTCTCTCAATGTAGGTTGAAATAGTTCTCATTGAAGACTTTTAGCCCCCATTAAAAGATTATAGGGATCAATTTAACATTTTGACGCTTTACTCTTAGCAAAATCAATAGTTTTTTTCTTTATCTGAATGTCTCTCAAATTTTCAATCTGCTTTTGCAGGCCAGATCTTCACTGATGTGGTTGGGAGCCCATATTATGTAGCTCCAGAGGTACTCTGCNTCGCTTTACTCTTAGCAAAATCTATAGTTTTTCTCTTTATCTGAATGTCTCTCAAAATTTCAGTCTGCTTTTGCAGGCCAGATCTTCACTGATGTGGTTGGGAGCCCATATTATGTAGCTCCAGAGGTACTCTGCAAACACTACGGACCAGAAGCTGATGTCTGGACAGCTGGTGTTATACTCTATATATTGTTGAGCGGAGTGCCGCCCTTCTGGGCCGGTATGTCTGCGGCCCCAAGCTTTGATTCATTCATTTGTTCATGTTATGCGACTAATGCATTTATTTATCTATTTTTATTTAGAAACACAACAAGGCATATTTGATGCAGTTTTAAAGGGTCAGCTTGATTTTGACTCAGAACCATGGCCTTTGATATCTGACAGTGCTAAGGATCTTATCAGAAAAATGATTTGCCCTCGTCCTCAAGATCGATTGACCGCCCATGAAGTACTATGTCTGTCCACTCTTCAATCTTCTAATAACTTTTCTATTTCGGTCTTTTTGTTCATTTCTTTTTCAAATGGTGTAGGAGTTTAGAGTGCTAAATCATGAGCATGAAATATATATCTGGTGGAATGATATTATAACATTGAGCTGTGAGCATGTAGGAATGATTGATTTAGTCAAATATAACATTGGGACATTTACATACAAACTGCAACATTTTTATGTATTGATATTCAGATTTACTTGCAAGCAGCTCAAATTTTTAATATCACAGCCAAAAAATTCCACAATCATTATCTTTTCATGCATTGATTTATGGCACCAAGCGATGTAAGTGTTAATGTTGTATTTTTTGTTTTAAATATGTAAGTACATAAGAATTATGTTGTATGCATGTAAATTTTTCTTTAATTTTCTGACAAATTTATCTGTTTTTAGGTCATCCTTGGATTTGTGAGAATGGTGTTGCTCCTGATAGCGCTCTGGATCCTGCGGTTCTCTCTCGGCTTAAGCAATTCTCGGCAATGAATAAATTGAAGAAGATGGCTCTTCGAGTGAGTATAATTTCATTCTAGATTTTCTTAAAATATGGATCATCAGAAATTGGCCTTGCAGTTTCAAAAGTCTAAATAATTTCATGGTTTTCTTAAACTATGGTTACATATTGCATTTGTTAAGAAAACTAGCTGTTTATGATTATTATGATTACATGCACAACACTCGAAATATTGCTTTTTACAGAGCTATCACTGAAGACGATTTTTTGAAATGCTGAACCGATGCATTTATGCGCAACACAATAAAATCATTGAGAATTTGATAAAAATGAAAATTTTGGGTTGAGGTTTTATCGTAAATTTTGATATTTGAGCGAAGTATATGAAAATTGGATGAAAGAGAGTGCTAGATTTGTAAATAGCAGTGTTTCAAGTGTAGTGTCTAATGTGAATCATTCTATTTCATTCCAGGTTATAGCAGAAAGTCTTTCAGAAGAGGAGATAGCTGGATTAAGAGAAATGTTCCTGGCAATGGACACAGATAGTAGTGGAGCAATTACATTCGATGAGCTGAAGGCTGGTCTTAGAAGATATGGTTCAACATTAAAAGATACAGAAATTCGATGTCTTATGGATGCGGTGAGTGCTTGATATACTAAAACCTTTAGGGAAATTTACATGTGGAGCACACAATTTTTATGTTTTTACATGTCGCACACCTAAACTTTCATATTTACACGCACCCACACACAAACACACGCACATTGTTGGATCCTAAATTGTTCTTTTTGAACACGTCCCAAGAGTTTAGGATTGAGTGAAGGAAGTAAAAGAGAAAGAGAGTATAGTAAGTCAGAAATTATTTGTAAAGAGAATCAGTAAAGGTCCCTTCGTTTGTATTTTTTTCTTCTATTTGTAGAGACATATTTTGTGCAATTACAGAAATGAAGACATATTTTGTACAATTACCAAAAAGAAAAAGCAGTTATGGAACGCATTTTTAATACAAAGAATGCTCTAATAAATCGTATGAATTTCATACTATATGGGTATTATAAGTTGAATTTTAACATAATGACATTTGGCTTACTGTCTTGCTTGAATTGGACCGACTGAGACGATGACTGAGTAGCGAATGTGCCTCTCTGAAGTACGTGTTGGTTGGCCGAGGCGTCTGGTCGAATGTCGATCTTGTTCGCCGAGGTGAAGGTTGGTCGACTGATTAGACGCGATCAAAGATTCCCGCCTACGTTCCGGTCGGTCGGGATTATCGGTGTGGTATGCCTTTCGAATCTCTCGCCTTAGTGTGTCGGTCAATTCTTGACCACATGGTTGGCAGTAAGGCGGTAGGACGCCTTGGTTGTCTGGGCCATTCGAATGCTTTGATATTCGTGATGACAGTTTTGGTGTATACACACACATATAACATTTTAGTAAGAAAGCAGTTGGGACACACACACACATATCTAACACTTCGGTAAGAAAGCTGCTGACTTGCTACAACAAAAGCAACAACAAAGTCTTAATCCCACTACGTTGGGCAGGCTACTTGAATCCTTTTTCTCCATTGCATCCTATTTAGTGTCATATTTTCATTTAATTAAAATAAAAAATATAAAAATATGTATAATAATACTCATAGGTGCTTTCAAAAAAGTTACTTTCCTCATAACGACTTTACAACCAAATCAACTAAAGTTTGCAATCACCTCAAATGAAATCTAACTATATGTTTGGGATTGTTTTTGGCATGTGTTGCATTTTAGACTATCACCATACTTCTATTTGTGGGAAATACTTTCTCGGAATTTTTGTGGTGCGAAGCTATTTTTTACAACCATATCCGTTAATAAGACGTATTAATCGTAAGAAAACTGTTGTCTTAATTTTTGTAAAAAAATATAAAAATTTATAAATTCCCAAAATAATTTTTAAGTTCTTGTTTTCCCCACCACAACTTTACAAGCACAAAAAAGCTGAAGCCGTCTTTTTGTGATTCATTTATTCTGCATATTTATAGAATTGTGATCTTCATTGGCCATAGTAACCTTTAAGACTTCACTTCAGGCCGATGTTGACAGCAATGGCACAATCGATTATGGAGAGTTCATCGCTGCAACTGTTCATCTCAATAAGTTGGAGCACGAAGAACATTTGTCGGCCGCGTTCTCGTACTTCGATAAGGACGGGAGTGGGTACATAACAGTTGATGAACTTCAACAAGCCTGCAAGGAGCATAACATCACTAATGTGTTCATTGACGACATCATTAAAGAAGTTGATCAGGATAATGTAAGTACTATGCTTCCATTCATTTTAGAGGCATTTGCATACACACCACCCAATTCCTATGTATTTACATATCTAAAACTTAAACTTTATTTTTTTTACGTTTCTACCGTACCGCATTTCTAATGTATTTTTAAAAATGTGAAATGCAAGTTTTCCTTCATAGGTAGAGTGGTGTACATGTATAAATGTGTAAATACATAAAGAATTGATTGGTATATATGCGAATCTTACTTTCTTTTATCGCTGTAGTTTCAACCGAACCGATCTGATAATAAAATCGGGCTAACATATGTTGTCGTCATCTTCATTAGCTTTATCCCAACTATTTGTATTTTTAGTCAGCTTTATGAATCCCCATTGTTCATTTCATGCTAGTGAGTGCCATATGAACCCTATAAATTCCACTATTTCAAAATGACCGTTACATCCAAAAAACTTATGGCTTAGTTCACAACAGAAGTTATGGGAAATTTACATGAATACAACACAATTCTTATGCATTTACATATCTATCACTTGAAAGTTTGATATTTACCCTTTATAGCACCTTTGTATCAAACACCTATGCATCAAAAGATGCTTTTCACTTTTTAAAAAGTTGATAATAGTGATATTTAACATTTGAGTGTTATGCATGGTAAATATGTAAGTTTAGGTGATAGATATGTAAATGTATGAGAATTGTGTGGCCTGGTATGTATGTTGATGCCCCCTACAATTAAAGGCTCTTGATTGTTGGAATCATTTACATCATTTGCTAATCTTTCAGAGTTTCTTAGACCATAAATTATTTCATGTTCCGCCGTAGGATGGCCGGATCGACTACGGTGAATTCGTCGCGATGATGCGAAAAGGAAATATGNCATAGCACCTTCCTATCAAACACCTATGCATCAAAAGATGCTTTTCACTTTTTAAAAAGTTTATAATAGTGATATTTAGCATTTGAGTGTTATGCATGGTAAATATGTAAGTTTAGGTGATAGATATGTAAATGTATGAGAATTGTGTGGCCTGATATGTATGTTGGAATCATTTACATCATTTGCTAATATTTTCGGAGTTTCTTAGACCATAATTTTTTTCATGTTCTGCCGTAGGATGGCCGGATCGACTACGGTGAATTCGTCGCGATGATGCGAAAAGGAAATATGGGAAATTTGGGGCTCGGNACACAATTCTGATGCATTTACATATCTATCACTTGAAAGTTTGATATTTACCCTTTATAGCACCTTCCTTTCAAACACCTATGCATCAAAAGATGCTTTTCACTTTTTAAAAAGTTTATAATAGTGATATTTAGCATTTGAGTGTTATGCATGGTAAATATGTAAGTTTAGGTGATAGATATGTAAATGCATGAGAATTGTGTGGCCTGTTATGTATGTTGGAATCATTTACATCATTTGCTAATCTTTCGGAGTCTCTTAGACCATAAATTTTTTCATGTTCCGCCGTAGGATGGCCGGATCGACTACGGTGAATTCGTCGCGATGATGCGAAAAGGAAACATGGGAAATTTGGGGCTCGGCATTGGAAGGAGGACGATGCGGAATAGTCTGAGAATGAGCATGAGAGAGTAATTGGTTGCCCCGAGGAACCAACAAACCAAACCCATCCACAAGAAGCGAAGCGCTTGCTTGTAAAATTCGACAATTTGTGTGTTTATATGAAAATTGTGAGAAGAAACAGCAGAGCTCTTGAAGATTTATGTATCTTCAGTACAGANACTTGGAAGAAGGACGATGCGGAATAGTCTGAGAATGAGCACGAGAGAGTAATCAGCGAGGAATCAACAAACCAAACCATCCATAAGAAGCGAAGGTCTTGCTTGTAAAATTCTACATTTTGTGTCTTTGTATGAAAATTGTGAGAAGAAACAGCAGAGCTCTTGAAGATTTATGTATCTTCAGTACAGAAATTAAGAGTTTTGCTGCATAGCATCTGGAGCCATGAAGAGCTGTTTACAGTGTAAGTTAAAGTTTGTGCTAAATTATTACAAAAATACCCTTTCTCAGAGGATTAGAAGAGAATCCTTTTACCTGAAACCATTAAAATTATAGTACAGATAATTACACTGACATTATTGTTGAAACATAGATGAAATAAAGTGAGGAACTTGCAAATTAGTGAAATTACATGATAATTTGTGAAATTACATGATAATTTGCTCTCCCATGAATCTTTGTATTTGTTCATTTTCATTATACCGCTCAATTTTTGTGCATTTACCATCCGATAGCATATGCATGAAAAGATATATTTTACTTTTTAAAATTAAAATAATGATATTTTCTATGTGGCATGAAAGATTTGCGTGTTATGAATGTAAAAATCAAAATTTTAGGTGTGAGACATATAACAAGCTATGAACTTTTTCATATTTTTTGTCATTTATTTTCAGAAAAAGTGAGCTTAAAAGGTAAATATATGTGATTCGCACCCATAACCTTTATGTACCAATTAATTTAAAAAAAAAAAGGTGGTATTTACATCCATAAAACACAATTCTTATGCATTTACATATCCGAACACCTAAAATTTCATATTTACATGCATACTCCTTAACTCTTCAATACCAACAACAGCAATAATAACAACAAGCCTTTACCCCACTAAAGTTTTCACCATTGTTCCATTGAGTGAAATACATATTTTCATGTATAGGTTATGAACTGAGGTGTTATAAGGAGTACATATCAAACTTTGGGGGTTAGAAATGCAAGTACAAATTTCCTAAAAAACAAAAAGAAAAAAAAAAAAAACAAGACATCCCTGAAACATGTACAAGATGAAAGCTATCAAAACTATTACACATTCAGACTCAAAAATCTGTTCTTTGTAATTTGGTGAAAAGATTTTATATTAAGAAGCTAAGTATATACTTTGCCCTCCAACACTTTGGCTTCCACTTGGATCATCATGTCCTGCAAAGTGAAGCAATGAAACAAGTAAATGTTAAGAAAGGTATGGAGTAGGGTTATAAATGTGATTTGGAAATTAAGAAGTGTAAGAAAATTGTATTGATTTTTTTATTTTATTTTATTGAAATGAGATGTATGCTAATGCATGAATGAATCTATGGGGTAATGTAAATGTCTTCTTGTATATGGTGTTAGTTTGTAAAATGAAACAAAAAATTAGCTTCAAAAAAAATCAAAATAAACGGCTGAAGCATGTTCCAATTTGTGACAATTTGATCCAATTAAATCAACCTATGATTAAGTCAATCTTGACTCAATTCAAACTCAAAATATGTTAAGTTGTTCATGAGCCCAATTTTAGTTTGTAAAATGAAACAAAAAATTAGCTTAAAAAAATATATACATCAAAATAAAGGGCCGAAGCATGTTTCAATTTGTGACAATTTGATCCAATTAAATCAACCTATGATTCAGTCAATCTTGCTCGATTCAACTCAAAATATGTTAAGTTGTTCATGAGCCCAATGTTAGATTGAATAGAAATCAAATCGTTCACAACTCCGCATGGANTATGAATGAATCTATGTGGTAATGTAAATGTCTTCTTGTATATGGTGTTAGTTTGTAAAATGAAACAAAAAATTAGCTTAAAAAAAAAAAAATCAAAATAAACGGCCCAAGGATGTTTCAATTTGTGACAATTTGATCCAATTAAATCAACCTATGATTAAGTCAATATTGACTCGATGCAACTCGAAATATGTTAAGTTGTTCATGAGCCCAATGTTAGATTGAATAGAAATCAAATCGTTCACAACTCTACATGGAAGATATAATTACGAGCGAATTGCAAGAAACTATACCATATGCTCATCAATGCTTACTTTTCTAGGCCTTTTGAATAATGTAATTTACTTTAATAGGAAAAAGAGAGACCTAAAAGAATTTTAAAATTTGAATTTATGTAAGTCTATGGATAGCATTAGTCTTCCGACATTTTACACATATATCTCCCATTCAACCTCATCCCATAAGACTCTTTAGTTTCCTAAGAGTAAGAGAGAGACCATTTGGTTCTTCTCCACTCGTGCCGCTAGTTCATCGTTCTCCATCTACGAGTAGTCCAACATTATCATCGTCATCATGCAAAAGATGCTCGTCATTTGGGGCAATTACATCCCAAAACTTTCTATTTACAAATCACCCCATGTCTTTTCATCCATTTTTCAAATTCTCACTCAAATAACAAAATTCATGATAAAACTCCAACCCATGTTTTTCATTCTTATCAAATTCTCAATAATTTGATTGTGGCATGTGTAAATGCATCGGTTTGGTAGTTCGAAAAAATCATCTGGGTTGCTAAATTGTAAATATCAATGTTTCGGGTGATTTGTATGTAATTATCCCATAATTTTATCATCCTAAACAATTAAGCAATTGAATAAATTTGAATTTAAAACCCAATTATAAGTTGTAAACTAAATTTCTTGCTATTAAATAATATAAATAAATATTTGAAAACTAATTCATTGAAATAAAGAAATATGAATGATTTATATTAAATTAATAGACATATTTATTCATGAAAAATAAATTCTTTTTAAAACTTAAAAAAAAAAATAATACTCATCGTATCAAAGACATTTAGTGTGAAATAAGTGAGGCAAAACTATGAAAGACAATCGAAACTACTAAATATTGAGTGAAACATAATCTATGAAAGAAAAAAAAGATTAAAAATATATGATATTATATAATTAACCTAAATTATATAATTAATAAATAATTGATATATATATATATATATTTATATAATAATATATTAATTAATATTAAAAAAACGATATACTGAATATGGTGAATAATGATGTATTAATTATAAAATTAGGTTAACTAATAAAGATATGTAAATATATGTAAAAAGTAAAGATATGTAAATACATAGGAATTAGGTAGTATGTATGTGAATGACCCTATTTATTAATATGAAAAAAATTGATCGAGTATTAATCAAGCCTACTTTGAGTTTTTCATCGAGAGCACAAGTTCATTTATAACAATATATTACATAGCCTAACACAATTTGATTTTTCAAATTCTAAATATGGTTATTGCGGCTCGATATGATTATCATAGATAGATTGGCTTGAATATGATTATTAATTATTAAAATTTGGTTACTAAATGTTTGATTCTAATTATTGGGAAGACAATATAATTATAAATGTCTAGAAATATCATAAGCTCTACGGACCAAAGTTCCAAATCGTCTTTATGATGATGTAATCAAAAGTAGAACGCTCTACTTTTGAAAAAAATCTTAAGCAAAAAGCCAAAAATTGCTTGGGTTTATTAGAGCTTCTTCTAGAGAGCTATTTGGTAAATTTACAAAGCCATGTTACTGGTTGATTGTAGAGAAGAGAAGTTTGGAGCATTTACATACATACCAGCCAATTCTTATGTATCTAGATATCTAACACCTAAATTTTGCTTTTAACATTTATTCAATCAAAATTTTCACATCACATAAAAAATACTACTATTTGAACTTTTAAAAAGTGAAATACATCTTTTCATGCATAAATAAGGTGATATATATATCTATGTGCGCGTGTCAGTGTGTAAAAATTGATGTTTAGGTGTTAGACATGTAAATTCATAAAAATTGACTGTAAATCTTCCACAAAGATTTTCCCTTTGAAACTATGAGCAAAATCAATCATAAATTCATACACACCCGTGCGGCAAGCCTCAAACCCATCCACAGCTCGAGGGTGGCGTGTATAATTTAAATAATTTATGAGGTAATGTTTGTAGAAATATATAACTATTGNGAGACATATATCAAGCTATGAACTTTTTCATATTTTTTGTCATTTATTTTCAGATATGTGATTCGCACCCATAACCTAATGGTTGGAAGCTAAAATCTCAACCATTATGTCCCGGATAAATGCACATTTTTCGTCGTTCACGACCAATATACGTGGGAATATGATGTGAAACTATGCAAATTTTCCTTGATTATGAATTTAATTGTTAAACTGTAAACTCTCCTTCCAATTCAATGCCGCTCTGATTTTCATTGTCTTGAGAACACCATTACTGAAATAACTTTATGTACCAATTAATTTAAAAAAAAAAGGTGGTATTTACATCCATACAACACAATTCTTATGCATTTACATATCCGAACACCTAAAATTTCATATTTACATGCATACTTCTTAACTCTTCAATACCAACAACAGCAATAATAACAACAAGCCTTTACCCCACAAAAGTTTTCACCATTGTTCCATTGAGTGAAATACATATTTTCATGTATAGGTTATGAACTGAGGTGTTATAAGGAGTACATATCAAACTTTGGGGGTTAGAAATGCAAATACAAATTTCCTAAAAAACAAAAAGAAAAAAACAAGACATCCCTGAAACATGTACAAGATGAAAGCTATCAAAACTATTACACATTCAGACTCAAAAATCTGTTCTTTGTAATTTGGTGAAAAGATTTTATATTAAGAAGCTAAGTATATACTTTGCCCTCCAACACTTTGGCTTCCACTTGGATCATCATGTCCTGCAAAGTGAAGCAATGAAACAAGTAAATATTAAGAAAGGTATGGAGTAGGATTATAAATGTGATTTGGAAATTAAGAAGTGTAAGAAAATTGTATTGATTTTTTTATTTTATTTTATTGAAATGAGATGTATGCTAATGCATGAATGAATCTATGGGGTAATGTAAATGTCTTCTTGTATATGGTGTTAGTTTGTAAAATGAAACAAAAAATTAGCTTCAAAAAAAATCAAAATAAACGGCTGAAGCATGTTCCAATTTGTGACAATTTGATCCAATTAAATCAACCTATGATTAAGTCAATCTTGACTCAATTCAAACTCAAAATATGTTAAGTTGTTCATGAGCCCAATTTTAGTTTGTAAAATGAAACAAAAAATTAGCTTAAAAAAATATATACATCAAAATAAAGGGCCGAAGCATGTTTCAATTTGTGACAATTTGATCCAATTAAATCAACCTATGATTCAGTCAATCTTGCTCGATTCAACTCAAAATATGTTAAGTTGTTCATGAGCCCAATGTTAGATTGAATAGAAATCAAATCGTTCACAACTCCGCATGGAAGATATAATTACGAGCGAATTGCAAGAAACTATACCATATGCTCATCAATGCTTACTTTTCTAGGCCTTTTGAATAATGTAATTTACTTTAATAGGAAAAAGAGAGACCTAAAAGAATTTTAAAATTTGAATTTATGTAAGTCTATGGATAGTATTAGTCGTCTTCCTATATTTTACACATATATCTCCCATTCAACCTCACCCCATAAGACTCTTTAGTTTCCTAAGAGTAAGAGAGAGACCATTTGGTTCTTCTCCACTTGTGCCGCTAGTTCATCGTTCGCCATCCATGAGTAGTCCCACATCATCATCGTCATCGTCATCGTGCAAAAGATGCTCGTCATTTGGGGCAATTACATCCCAAAACTTTCTATTTACAAATCACCCCATGTCTTTTCATCCATTTTTCAAATTCTCACTCAAATATCAAAATTCATGATAAAACCCCAACCCATTGTTTTCATTCTTATAAAATTCTCAATAGTTTGATCATGGCGTGCGTAAATGCATCGGTTTGGTAGTTCGAAAAAATCATCTGGGTGACTAAATTGTAAATATCAATGTTTCGGGTGATTTGTATGTAATTATCCCATAATTTTATCATCCTAAACAATTAAGCAATTAAATAAATTTGAATTTAAAACCCAATTACTTTTTACCAATTAAGATAATATATAAGTTGTAAACTAAATTTCTTGCTATTAAATAATATAAATAAATATTTGAAAACTAATTCATTGAAATAAAGAAATAGGAATGATTTATATTAAATTAATAGACATATTTATTCATGAAAAATAAATTATTTTAAAAATTTTAAAAAAATAATAATACTCATCGTATCAAAGACATTTAGTGTGAAATAAGTAAGGCAAAACTATGAAAGAGAATCGAAACTACTAAATATTGAGTGAAACATAATCTATGAAAGAAGAAAAAGATTAAAAATATATGATATTATATAATTAACCTAAATTATATAATATTAAAAAACACGATATACTGAATATGGTGAATAATGATGTATTAATTATAAAATTGGGTTAACTAATAAAAATATGTAAATATATGTAAAAAGTAAAGATATGTAAATACATAGGAATTAGGTAGTTTGTATGTCAATGACCCTATTTATTAATATGAAAAAAATTGATCGAATATTAATCAAGCCTACTTTGAGTTTTTCATCGAGAGCACAAGTTCATTTATAACAATATATTACATAGCCTAACAAAATTTGATTTTTCAAATTCTAAATATGGTTATTGCGGCTTGATATGATTATCATAGATAGATTGGCTTGAATATGATTATTAATTATTAAAATTTGGTTACTAAATGTTTGATTCTAATTATTGGGAAGACAATATAATTATAAATGTCTAGAAATATCATAAGCTCTACGGACCAAAGTTCCAAATCGTATTTATGATGATGTAATCAAAAGTAGAACGCTCTACTTTTGAAAAAAATCTTTAGTAAAAAACCAAAAATTGCGTGGGTTTAGAGCTTCTTCTAGAGAGCTATTTGGTAAATTTACAAAGCCATGTAACTGATTGATTGTAGAGAANCTTTGAAAAAAATCTTTAGCAAAAAACCAAAAATTGCTTGGGTTTAGAGCTTCTTCTAGAGAGCTATTTGGTAAATTTACAAAGCCATGTAACTGATTGATTGTAGAGAAGAGAAGTTTGGAGCATTTACATACATACCAGCCAATTCTTATGTATCTAGATATCTAACACCTAAATTTTGCTTTTAACATTTATTCAATCAAAATTTTCACATCACATAAAAAATACTACTATTTGAACTTTTAAAAAGTGAAATACATCTTTTTCATGCATAAATAAAGTGATATACATATCTATGTGTGCGTGCCAGTGCGTAAAAATTGATGTTTAGGTGTTAGACATGTAAATTCATAAAAATTGACTGTAAATCTTCCACAAAGATTTTTCCTTTGAAACTATGAGCAAAATCAATCATAAATTCATACACACCAGTGCGGCAATCCTCGAACCCATGACCTCTGCGATGGAACTGGAGCTCCCAACCACAGCTCGAGGGTGGCGTGTATAATTNAACTATTTGAACTTTTAAAAAGTGAAATACATCTTTTCATGCATAAATAAAGTGATATATATATATATCTATGTGTGCGTGCCAGTGTGTAAAAATTGATGTTTAGGTTTTAGACATGTAAATTCATAAAAATTGACTGTAAATCTTCCACAAAGGTTTTTCCTTTGAAACTATGAGCAAAATCAATCATAAATTCATACACACCAGTGCGGAAATCCTCGAACCCATGACCTCTGCGATGGAACTGGAGCTCCCAACCACAGCTCGAGGGTGGCGTGTATAATTTAAATAATTTATGAGGTAATGTTTGTAGAAATATATAACTATTGCAGTCCTAAACGCCCCTTTGTTCTATGTTTAGTGCTTTCAATATAAAAACAATAAAAAACTAACCTTTAATCTCCCATCTTTGTGAAGAACGCATCTTGAAGTCATGGCATGCCCGCATTCTATCATCCATCCAACTTCAGCCCAGGTGTCACCTTCCTCCTTAACTTCCAGAGAACACCAGAGACTCTTTGGGAGTGCAGTCAGAAATGACTGGCCTCTATTGGAGTTCTGTGAGTGTACCTTCACAAGTTGGTGGATTGGATCCTGCAAATTTAAGGTTTTATTAATTTAACAAGATGTTCCTTTCACCAAGAAAAAAAGATTAACTTTG
>JXCR01133519.1:5443-39701 GCA_002079205.1 Phalaenopsis hybrid cultivar
GTGGATGTATATATATATATATATATATATATATATATATATATATATATATATATATATATGAAAAGAATTTGACTTATTTAGTTACTATGCAAGAAATTGTTGACACAAATCACTTTTTATTTTATTTTATTTATTTTCCTTATTTTTAGAGTTGATGACGAGAGAGAATCTGTAACCCTACCATTTCATCCGCACGTGTCTATTTCGAAATGATTAATTAAAACAATAATGATGCTTAATGATGTCATTAAACCACGTAATTAAGTTCATGATATGACTTTACGTAACAAATGGAAGAAATAGAAGGATTAAAGATTTGACCACATGAATCGCGGCTGACATTTATGGTGGTATTTTCAGCAGGACCTACAGGAAAATAAATATTTCCTAACAACCCTTGAACGGAATAGTTAGCTCAAATTCCTCTTCTAAGTCAAAGTTTGCATAAGAGTCATTTTTATTAGATTTCACCCCCTTGAAAAAAAGAAAATCTTATGAATTGTGCTCAAATATATGAATATACAGGATCTACATCGTTCAAGAGTATATTATTTCTACAGTTCAGATGAACAAGGGGAAGAGAAATATAAAGACCAGAGACTAGCCATTTACAAATCAACCACCCTCTTTCTTCCATTTTTCATTTTTACCAAATTCTCAATAGTTAGTTCGTGGCACGCTTTAATACATCGGTTTGATAATTTAAAAAAATCATTTGGATGGTTCATTTGTAAATATCAATGTTTTGGGTGGTCTGCATGTAATTATCTCAATAAAAAAAAGGGGAAAAACAATGTCAGCTATACCAGTCGAGAAAGATGACAGAGAAGGTTAGAACGAAGAAGAAGAGTAATAGGAAAGTTCTGCTGCTGCTGTTACGCTTTATGGCCTGGGTTAGCTCCTTGTTCCCTAATTCCACATTCTTTGTTGCCTCCACCGCCTGAAACAAATGGAATGAAGAAATAAGATGTACGTTGAAAAAAATAGTAGCAACAAAAACAATGACAACAAACCTTTATTCCGCCGAGTGGGGTCGGCTACATGAATCATTTTTCTCCATAATGTCCTATTGAGTGTCATATTTTCGTGTAACTCTGAAAAATTAAGATCATTTTTTTATACAATATGCATTAGCCTTTCTAGGTCTACCTATGCTTTTCTTAATATAAGTTGAATCTAAAACATCTAATCTCCTAACCGGGTCATCAGGTGGTCGACATTTAATGTGACCAAACCATCTAAGACAACTCTCTCTAATAGAAGCAAATAAGAAAATAGTTGATACTGAGCGGTAACTTCTGAACAAAAACATAGCACCCGAAACATTGCTATCTACGAAATCTAGCACCCAAGTTATATTTTTGAACCAACAAATCAATGTATTTACACATGCTACAATCAGACCATTGAGAATTTGATAAAAATGAAAAATATGAGTTGGGTTTTATCATGAATTTTGATATTTGAGTGAGAATTAGAAAATGGATGAAAGAGAATGCTAGATTTGTGAATAGCAATGCTTTGGGTGTGTTATTTATGTAAGTATCCCTATTGGAATATTTTGAAGTTATTTGATTTAGTGGAAATAAATGAAGGACTTCACATTTTTATTTTTGGTGGCGGCTTGGGTGGCCGGTTGCAGTTAAGCAAAGAGAAGTATTTAGAATTCGCTCAAATCTCACAAATTTCAAATACATTGAAAAAAAACATTAGAGAATGAATTTCAAATGTATTGTAATTTTACAATATCTTTCAAATTTATTCGATCTTATGAAACACCTGCAAATTGAATGCACTGCACTCCTTTTACATTAATCCAAATAACACCTTAGAATGAATTTTTAATCCCTATAACATACTACTATCAGCTAGAAGTTGAGAAAAAACAAAGAGGGAAAAAACTGTTGGACAATATATGAGTTGATAAATATCATGAATAGCTTAATTTAGTCAGTATGTTATAGTAGGTATTAAGTTTGGTTAATCAATAGATAATGTGTTCTTAAAAGTCTTGTTGTTTTATAAATACTTCTTATTGAATCAGAAACTATCCAGGAGGCACACCCAAGTAATAGAGTGAAAGAGAGAAAAGTAGAAGTGTGTAATTTTTATTCGAAAAGCTGACCCACTATTTATAGGCACGTATGCAAATGTCCCAATGTAATAAATGTCATGAGTAGTTTTATGGAGTATAATGACATCAATGAATGAAATGAACGCATCCCACTGCTTAGCTCTCTTCTTCCTCTTCTCGATCCCCAATTTTTGGCATTGCTAGCGAGATTTAAATCTCCATTTACCGTTTTGACCCCCCGGAGTCGCAATAGATCCTAATCACCTAAAAATAATCTAATTGTTTATTTATTTGGTTCAAATTAACATGAACATAAGCACGCTCGCTATGATGAGTTCAATTTCTTGAGCTAAAAAAATTGTTTGACTATCCCTTCTTCCTATGATAAGAGTAACTAAAAAGTTTTGGCACAATTCACTTGCCAATGGAATTATCTTTTGATTTTCATGTTTTTGATCTGCAGTTGATGGAAAGCGAAAGCCATCAAAACAAAAATTTCTATGTATTTACATATTTAACAACTAAACATTGCTTTTTTACATTTATACCACCCAAATCATTCATATCACATCAAAGAAACCACTATTTCACTTTTAAAAAGCGAAATACTCATTTTCATGCATAAAGTGGTACATATGTAAAAAATTGAGGTTCAGGCGTTAGATGCGTAGATATATAAGAATAGAGTTTTATGTACGTAAATCTTCCAATTATTTTACAAGATAAAATAATTCAAAAAACCAGCATTAATTTTTGATTCACAAAAGCAGCTGACCTGCTCATACAACAGCTCAATTTGCTGAGCCTGTTGCAAGACATGCGTCGACATGAGATGATTCAGCGCCGACATCTCGATCATCTTTGTTTCAGTTTCTTGTACCGCATCCAACAGACTTGTCAACTCTACCTGATAAGTTGTTCAGAAGAAATATAAGTTGCAAATGAATAAAGTCTACAGCAAGAAAGTAATTCCGTAAAAAAAAGGGGACATTTACATCCATGGCACACAATTCTAATGTATTTAACCTAAATTGTCATTCTTACACTCATAAGTTTAAAGCACCAACCTGCTCTGTATCTAAGGATGAAAGTTAGGTGAAAGATATGTAAATACATAAGAATTGTGTACAAGGTATGTAAATTTCCCCAAAAAAAACAAAAAACAAAAAGAAAGGTTTTAATCATAATAAAAGTCAACCTGAAGTGCCCGTGTTTCATCATCAAGAAGTTGATTCTGCACTGTAATAGGCTCAGTAGAAAATTCATGGCTTACAAGCTCTGGAAAATCAGATGTAAGCACTTCTGGAGATTTGTTGGTCGTAATTGTACGCTTCTTTTGTCTGGGCATTGCACGATTAATGGCTTCTCGAATGCGCACAGCCCTAAGTTGGTCGAACTTAGCTGTAACCGAATGAAGTCTTTCACTTAAAATCAAAACCTGCAATTAACAAAGTAAGAGGAACTGAGAAATTTCAGTAACACAGTATTTTTTGTGGGGCATTTACACAAATACCACATAATTCTTATGTATTTACATACATAGCACTCTAATCTTTAATATCACATCATAAAAACACGACAGTACACCTTTTCATTCATAGGATTCATGACACCAAAGGGTTATCAATGCAATTAAATTTAGGTCTTAGATATGTAAATAAAAAGGAATTGTGTGGTTATGTAAATCTCCACTTTTCTTTGAAGCAAATTGAACCTGCGGTCTTCAAAAATCCTACCACAGGTGCTAGGTCTAATAATCTAGATAAAACAATTATGAAAAAAAGAGAGGAATTGCATACCACACCATGCATATGAGCTACCTCATCCGCATGAGAACCATCACGAAGCATGGGAAGCCATCTTTTTGTATTTTCATGCTTCTCCTCATCAGAAATCTTATTTTTTAGAATATCAATTTGCTCCTTGCTTGCTTTAACAAAAACACCGACCTGAATGTCAATCATGGATTATTCTCTTTTAAGGAAAATAAAATCAAGGGGCATTTACATACATATCATCCAATTTCTGTGTATTTACATATCCAACATCTAAACTTTATTTTTTAAATGTACACCACCCAAATCATTCATATCACATAAAAACTGCCACTATTTTAACTTTTAAAAAGTAAAATACACCTTTTCATGCATAGTGAGAGGTGACGCATATGTAAAAATTGAAGTTTACGTGATAGATATGTACATACAATGGAATTGAGTGGTATGTATGTAAATCTTTTTAAAATGAAAAGCAACTTGTTCATAAGAAAAATTCACCAAAGACTCAGAGTAAATGACTCACTTCATGTTCAATATTGTCCCTTTCTTGTTCAGTGGTGCGATGTAAATTCAAATAATCCTTTTGGTGCTTTAAAATAAAATGCTCCAATTCGTTTATGCCTTCAAGCTATAGAAGGAACAAAAGATAACTGCCAATATTACAATTATTTTATGCAAAATTGCACTTTACGTTGAAATTAGATAGACTAAAAGCATTCTATACCGTCTTTAGCGCAGCTTTGGTAAATGGCAACCTATGCGTAGGTTTGTGCATGATGAAAGATGCCATTACTGGAACCAACATGGACTGAAAAGCAAATTTGTTAGAACATGCAATTTTTCACAAGATACTGAAACCATAACATTAAATCTAGCTTATAAATGAAAAATAGTCGGAAAGACCAAGACATCCATCGCCATCCATATATTTAAGATAATAGATAATAAGCTAAGAAGGTTAATACAACTAAAAAAATGCTTTAAAAAAATCAAATAATGCCGTAATATATTGCTTGTAAAAGTTTGAAGATTTATGTTTCAAAGTATCTCTCACCTCAGTGTATCCGAATGAAACAGCCGAAGTACGGACAGCAACCTTGAAATCTTCAGTTCGATCCCTAGTTTTTGCCATATTTTCACAATCTGCGGATAGAAACCCTTGGGATGTATATGGTTTACCTCTTCCTCATCCTAATCATGAAACAAATATATATGATGAGATGAAATATACATGATCAAAGAGAAAAGTGTCAAAATACTCCACTAACTCTTTGCAAAGGGCTATGGCCTATAAAAGAGTCAATTTGATTCCCATACTTTTTAATATGAATTGAAATAGTCCACATGGAAGAACATTTCAACCCCAACTTCAAGAGTATGTGGACTAATTTGGAGACTGACACTAAAATGTCCACATGTAAACAATCAGGGAACAATTTTGGCACTTTAATCGATGATCAAACATCCCAAATAACAAATCAACGATGCCCGAGATCACGAGTTTCCGAAAAAAAGTCTCCTTATACCAAATAAAACAGAAAGGATGAAAAATAAAAAAGGAAGCATTTGTCCTTAGAAACAAGCTTANCAATTTTGGCACTTTAATCGATTATCAAACATCCCCCAAATAACAAATCAACGGTGCCCGAGATCAGGAGTTTCCGAAAAAAACTCTCCTTATACCAAATAAAACAGAAAGGATGAAAAATAAAAAAGGAAGCATTTGTCCTTAGAAACAAGCTTAACTTATCAAGCTTCTATTGACGTCAAACTGCATCTCTCCATGAAAAAGAAAAATGAATATAAAGGAAAGAAACACATCTGAACTTTTAAGTTTGCTCGAGCAAACAAAATTGAATGAATCTTTGTTGCCTGACCACCCAAATGGGCAATGAAATATGCAATTAGCTGCAACAACAACAATAACAAAGCTTTATCCCACCGAGTGGGGTTGGCTATATGAATAATTTTTTTCCATTGTGTCCAACTGAGTGTCATATTTTCATTTAATTCTAATAATTTAATATCATTCTTTATAAAAAGTGCCCAACTCTTTTTAGTCCCCCCTCTATTTTTCTAAACATAAGTTCAATCTAAAACAACTACTCTCTTAATTGGATCTTCAGGTGATCAACGTTTAATGTGACCAAACCATCCAAGACGACTCTCTCTAAACTTATCCGCCATTGGAGCTACACCAACCCTTGCACGGATACATTCGGTTCACATTTTGTCTCTAAGCGTCAAAGCTACTCATCCACCTAAGCATTCTCATCTAAGCAACACTGAACTTAGTTTTATGCTTCTTCTTTCTATACCAACATTCATTTTCCTTGAAGTTTTAGTGGTTAATACTCATCACACAATAGGTCGATGCATTCATCCACTTCAACCATCCAACTTGAATTCTACCAATAACATCCCCATCTATATCACCAATACTCTGAACAATAAACCCGAGATAACTAAAAGTTTACTTTTTTTAATGGCTTGGTCAATCATTGTTATAACTTTGCCATAAGATCTACAACTACTAAAATTACATTCCATGTATTCATTTTTAGATCTACTCAAACGAAGACCTTTAGACCCCAATGTAGACCTCCATAATTCAAGATTTTTCAGAACTCTTTCTCTATTATCCACAAGGATATCATCAGCCAAAAACATACATCAAGGTACATCCTCCTGTAAATGTCCAGTAAAAGCATCCATAACTAAAGCAAAAAAGATATAGGCTTAAGGTAGATCGTTGATGCAATCCAGTTTAAATAGGAAAATATTTGGTCAACTCTCCTTCTCTTCGAACACAAGTAACACCTTTAGCATACATATCTTTGGTGGAATAAAATAATTGCTTGAAAAATTTTAAGCTCTTATAGCTGGATGGAATAAAATACTTGCTTGCAAAAGTTTGGGTGTTTATAAATAGGGTTGTAACTAAGTTAAGTCGACTCATGAGCCAGTTTACCTTCAGCTCGATAAGTGGCTCTGTTTCCGTTTATTTTTCTTTTTTTTATTTTAAAAGGAGTCGTCAGCTTGTCGATCGTCGCATATTTCCCCCATTCGAATAAATCTCCCTCCCGAACCATATAAATGATTCGAACAGGTGAGAAATTGAATAAGAAATGACATATGACAAAGAGACAAGTAAGAGAAAAAGTAAAACGTGGAGAGTCTACGTGAGATAAACCTCACAAGGATAAGTTAAGAATATCCACCCAAACAAGATCGGGTGGAGGCACCTTAAACCAATATCGGCGAAAGAAGTATCTACATAGACTACCCATAACCAGAGAGTCAGGTGTATGTACCTATTTTGGGGTCAAGAGCACTCCCAGAGGAATGTGTTCCTACTGGTTAATTACATCTTGGGGGATACTGGGTCAAGAGCACTCCCAGAGGAACGTGTTCCTACTGGTTAATTACATCTTGGGGGATACCCCAAGAATACTCTCGATAAAAGAAGTTTCACTTCATATAATCATAAACCTGGGTATAGGCAATCAAATGAAAGTTATTCCGTGTGGGAACAGTCCCAATACTTCGAAGCTCACGCTGAGCAATCGAGCAGAGAGTAATTCTATCACATCCCCAAATGGGTAGCGGCTCATCGGCACATAGGGCCCACAAAATAACGTAAATTATCTTGACGGGGATATCACAATACGTTAAAGCACGTCCGGACCAAAGGGCAGAGGACAAATCGTCGTATCCCAAATGAGTGTCGGTCAACTTTTTCCATAGATTATGAAAATATGAATATGAAAATAGTTTTTGAAATTTAATTTAATATAATAGACATATTTTTGGTTTTGAAAGTAGTATGTTTTAATTTTGAAAAAATAAGACCGAATGGATCTCATTAGTCCAATAATTTGCATAATTGTGCCTGACACCCTTAATACTACACATTCCAAGAGAAAAGTGTAGACCCCGATAATAGGCCCAATCCTGCAAACTAAGAGATTTGTGATATCCATTTGGTCTGCGAACCTTTTATATATGACCGACAAATTCCTTTATTTAATACAAAGATTAAATATGGTTTATTTTACCTGGGTTCCAAGTTCTCTATAGAGGCAAACCCATATAGTCCGGGAATCACCTGAGAAAACTCTCGATAATGATCAGTGGTTTTATTCTTCAAGAATTCAAAGTTTAGGTTTTCAAGGTAGGACGTGAAAAAACAAGTGAGAATGGCTCAAGTAAGAACAATCCTTTCAGGAGTCAAAAGGAAGTAAAAGGTAGGGGATGTCACAGATCCAGAGGGGAATCCTCAGTGACCTCCCAAACTATCCTACTGTGTGGCTGTGTTTTAGAGAGGATTTTATTTGAATGTTAAATCCTGTCAATTTTATTAGTTGGGACTTATACCTGCATAATAAATGGTTATGCAAATAGCCCACAAATATAAGAGGTTTTACGTCATTCTAGAAGACAACCTCGGAACATAAGGCGAGTTAGGACTTACACTGTACAACATAGCTGTGCAGGAGCCTAAAGAAGAGAGGAATTATGTCGCGCTAGGCGAGCTACCTCGAAATCCTATGGGTTGTTTAAACTAGGAAAGTTCAGTTGGTGTAGACTTGTTTTGCTGTTATAGAATTGCGACCACCTTCACCTGTAGTTCGCTCCAAACGTCGATTCCACTTAAAAAAGGCGCTCGTTTCATCACAATTTCGCGTACGGGCTTAAAATATGCGGATTATTATTTTTGACTCGATAGTCGAAAAAGTGTCCCGAATGACCCCGGATGATACAACGGACTACGCGATCGCGTTTAGAGCGTCGAATTTACTTAAAAGGGACACTCATTTTGCTGCGGGGACATGTTTGGGTAGAAAACACGTGCGAGATAGCACTAATAATAATAATAATGATAATAATATAAAATTATAACGTTATATATATATATATANTATTTCCATACAGCTGATAAAATAAAATCATACTTATCATATTGGCAGCTCTTCCTATCTTTTCCCTTATTCTTTTCATTTTCTTTTCACCTACGCACAAAACAAAATAAAATGAGAAGTGGTCCTATGCAGAGAAGTGGCCCCATCTAGTAAAAAGAAGGATAATAAATAAATTTATAATAAATGTTATATTTATCCTTTCTTTTTACATAAGGAACGCGTCTCTCCCTCTCCAAATCAAAAATTCGCAAAAAAACCTCTAGAGGCTTCGTTTGGCCTCCTATTTTTGGCGACAAAAGGAACCGCTAGGCCTCTCTCTCATCCAGATCCTTCTCCTCATTCGCCTCCTCCGAATCGCAGCCTCCGAAATCGCAGGATTCGCAACAGAGAAGAACTCCGGATCTTTCTTCTTCCATCGCCGATCAACCTCATCAGCTTCACCTTCATTTTTCTTCTTCTTCTTCTTCTTCTTCTTCCTCTTCTTTTCTGCTAACCTCTCCAAACCTCTTTTTCGCCGATCGTCGGCGTCATATTTATGCCGGAGCAAAATCTATGAGGGAAACTTCATATTTTAGGCTCTCTTCTGCGTTTCTTTCGCTCCCGGTGCGCACCGTCGGTGGGCTAACTCCTCTACCTCGCCGTCCTACCTTCCCGGCGACTGGAAACTTCGTCGGAGCACCTCAACGTCGCCGGACAGCAAGCGACGTCGTTGTTCGAGGAGGTGCAAGCGTTTTTTCTTTTGCAAGGAAAACTTCCCCTCTTTCACCGCCACCGAGCGACCCTTCTCGAAGGTATATTTTGGTTTTATTTTTCTATGTCAAAATTATTATTTTGTTGAGTACCTTGCATACCTCACAACCTCCTATATTTCTCATTGCATGGTTCATTGCGAGGCATATTGGCACATAGACTGGAAGCGCGAGCTCTCCCTCAACATAAAGAAAATGCTTCTGCAACCTTCGCGATGGTGAGATCCCTTAAACTTCTAGCTGGCCCTAGGTTTTAGTGGTGTCTACGCGTGTGGGTTCGATCGCCCACACGGGGTGCGTGCACCGGCGTGGGTCGACGCGATGACGTGCCTGCGTGATAGATCGTTGGTTTTCCTAGAGCGAGCCTTTAGGTTAATATCTTTCCCACGTAACCAAATACCCCCCATAGTGTCGAGTGTCTCCCTTTTGTTATGAGCCTTAACACAAAGTCCTGATGGGTCGGAGTCCCTCACTCCCCTTGCTTTGAGTTCCCCAACTTTACTTGAAGAAGTTGGGAGGTCGAATTCGACAAGGCGAGAGAAGCTTTGTAGCTGTCTCTCTTTGCAAAGTCTGGAGGAGTTCACAAAATGGGAAAATCTTTGTATCTAGCCTATTTCGTGACATCGTGGTGAGTTTCCCCCTTGGAGATCCAGGAAAAACTTCACATTTTCTCACCAAATTAAGTGGCGGCGGTGCCGCATATCTAAGTGTTTAAACCTTAGGTTTCCCAGATGAGGTCGTTAGTACGAGCATGACTCGCTATTATATGTGTTCATATATACCTCATTGTTTGAATGTGCATGTCTTGCATGTTATATATTATATGTCGTATATCACACTTATACTTGCATATACACACTGCACTTGCACTTGCACCACTTGTGTCTCGATCGGTCGCCCCGGACCGGCCGACACCACTTGTGGCTAGGTTGGTTATCCCGAACTGGTCACATCACTTGTGTTTCAGCCGGCTACCCGGGCTCGGTTGGTACAACACTTTGGATTGATTGGATTTTCCATCTTGATCGACCGACACTTGCTCCTTTACATGTGTGTATGTGCGTGTACATGTTTGTCTGCATGATCGATATCTACTTGAGTTGCATTCTTTCGGGTCACTGTCTTACCGGCATACCCTCTTTTTGGACTCATGTCACGATGGCATGCCCACCTCTAGGTCACTATCTACCGGTATACCCTCTTTTCGGACCCCTTCCGCTACGGCATGCCTACCTCTGGGTCACTGTCTTATCGATACTCTCTTTTCGGGCCTCTGCCGCTACGACATGCCTACCTCCGGGTCACTGTTTTACCGGTATACCCTCTTTTAGGGCCCCTGCCACGACGACATGCCTACCTCTGGGTCATTGTTTTACCGGTATACCCTCTTTTCGGGCAACAGCCGCCACGGCATGCTCACCTTCGGGTCACTGCCTACCGACATATTCTCTTTTCGGGCCCCTGCCACTATGACATGCTCATTCCTAAGAGTCACTGCATTCATGTCATATTTTTTGTCACAACTTATATATTTTGATTTACTTGCATTAGCATGTTTGCATGGATAGCGAGTCAGGTTCGTTAGGAGAGTGAACCCGTGTTGGTCGCAATGCTTTAACAAGCATTGTTTGCTGGGTTGACCCCAGTAAGCAATGCGAGTTAAGTCATCAGGATTGACACGAGTAAGACTGTGCTAAAGATCTAATAGATCTAACTCGTGTCGCAATTATTCGTGACACCCTTTAGATCTTTTAGATCTTTAGGATGGGGTCGGTATGATAACCCCGTCAAAGTCATACTATACCTAGACTTACCCCTCACTTAGATACTAGGTTAACGCATCTTCCGTTAGATGGTATGTTAAGCTAGGATTTAGGGTGTTAGATAGTCTTTTTTGTCACAACTTATATATTTTGATTTACTTGCATTAGCATGTTTGCATGGATAGCGAGTCAGGTTCGTTAGGAGAGTGAACCCGTGTTGGTCGCAATGCTTTAACAAGCATTGTTTGCTGGGTTGACCCCAGTAAGCAATGCGAGTTAAGTCATCAGGATTGACACGAGTAAGACTGTGCTAAAGATCTAATAGATCTAACTCGTGTCGCAATTATTCGTGACACCCTTTAGATCTTTTAGATCTTTAGGATGGGGTCGGTATGATAACCCCGTCAAAGTCATACTATACCTAGACTTACCCCTCACTTAGATACTAGGTTAACGCACCTTCCGTTAGATGGTATGTTAGGCTAGGATTTAGGGTGTTAGATAGTCTTTTTGATGTCTGGCTATTGTTTTCTGTTGGATTGGTTGCCCTCGCCAGGTATTTTTCTTTTGTATTATTCTTGTGATGTGATTGCATGTTGCATATGTGTAGTAATGTGTTAGGGCGTTCTTCTGCAGGGAGTCATGTCTATTTTTATACACACATGTACCACTATGGGGGGAGAAAGTAATGATTTCTGACTATTTTGATTGCAGGTGCTATTAGCTCCCCCCACTTTTAAGACATGACTCATGATACGTTATCTGCATGTGAGTTTTCCCGCTGACACTTGTTTCAATGCAGGATTGAGTCGTTTTCTTTTCTCTATGTATTTTTAGAGTCTAAGTGAATCATGTAGCAGAAATAAGATACATACACGAGTTCCGAGACATTAACGCGGGAACCACGTGGAGGGGACCAGGAGCAGATACAGACAAATGCTAATGCAAGTAAATTAAAACATATAAGTAGTGACAAAGAATATGACATGAAGGCAATTACTCATAGAAATGGACATGTCGTAGTGGGAGGGGCCCGAAAAGAGGATATGTCAGTAAGACAGTGACCCGAATGTGGGCATGCCGTGGCAGCAGTGACCCGAAAGAAGTGTATACCGGTAAGAGTGACCCGAAGGTAGGCATGTCTTAGCGGCAGAGGCCCGAAAAAAGAGTATACCGGTAAGGCAGTGGCCCAGAGGTAGGCATGTTATAGCAGCAGGGGCCCAAAAAGAGGGTATGTCGGTAAGGCAGTGACCCGAAAAAATGCAACTCAAGTAGATGATATCGATCATGCAGACAAACATGTACATGCACATACATAATATGTAAAGGAGCAAGTGGTCGGTCAATTAGGATGGAAAATCCGATAAATCCAAGATGTTGTACCAACCGCGCCCGGATGGTCGACTGAAACACAAGTGATTTTACCGGTTCAGGATAACCGAGCGAGCCACAAGTGGTGTCGACCGGTCTGGGGCAACTGATCGAGGCACAAGTGCAAGTGTAAGTGCAAGATACAAGATGCAAGTGCAGCGTGTAAATGCAAGTGTAAGTGCAACGTGTAAATGCAAGTGCAAGTGCAAGTGCGATATATGACATACAATATGTAACATGCAAGACATGCAAATGCAAACAATGAGGTACATATGAACACATATGATAGCGAGTCACGCTCGTACTAACGACCTCACCTGAGAAACCTAAGGTTTAAACACTTGGATATGCGGCACTGCCGCCTCTTGCTTTGGTGAGAAAATGTGAGAAATTTCTCCCCGGATCTCCAAGGGGGAAACTCTCCACGATGTCACGAAATAGGCTAGCTACAAAGATTTTCTCATTTAGTGAACTCTTCCAGACTTTGCAAAGAGAGACAGCTACAAAACTTCTCTCACCTTGTCGAATCTGACCTCCCAACTTCTCCAAGTAAAGCTGGGGAACCCAAAGCAAGGAGAGTGAGGGACTCCGACCCATCGGGACTTGTGTTAAGACTCATAACAAAAGGGAGACACTCAGCTCTACGGGGGGTATTTGGTTACATGGGAGAGATCCTAACCTAAAGGCTCGCTCTAGAAAAACCAATGATCCATCACGCAGGCACATTGTCGCGCCGACCCACGCCGGTGCACGCACCCTGTGTGTGTTTGGGCGATCGAACTCACACGCATAGACACCACTAAAACCTATGGTCAGCTAGAAGTTTAGGGGATTTCACCACCGCGAAGGTTGCAGAAGCATTCTCTTTATACTGATGGAGAGCTTGCGCTTGCGGTCTATGCGCCAGTATGTATTGCAATGAACCAGGTAACGAGAACTATAGGAGGTTGTGAGGTATGCAATGTACTCAACAAAATACTAATTTTGGCATAAGAAAATATAACCAAAATATACCTTCGAGAAGAGTCGCTCGGTAGCGGTGAAAGAGGGGAAGTTTTCCTTGCAAAGGAAAAGACGCTTGCACCTCCTCGAACAGCGACGTCGCTCGCTGTCCGGCGGCGTCAAGGTAGAGGAGTTCGTCCGCTGGCGGTACGCATCGGGAGCGAAAGAAACGTGGAGGGCCTAAAATATGAAGCTCCCCTCACTGATTTTGCTCCGGCATAAATACGACGCCGGCGATCGGCGAGAAAGAGGTCCGGCAAGGTTGTCGGAGAAGAAGAAGAAGAAAAAGAAAAAAAAAGGAAGGCGAACTCGGCGAGGTTGATCGGCGACGGAGAAAGAAAGATCCGGAGGAGTTCTCTGTCACGATGCGATTTCAGAGGCTGCGATTCGGAGGAGGTGAATGAGGAGAAGGATCCGGAGGAGAGAGAGGCCGGGCGGTCCTTTTGTCGCCAAAAATAGGAGGCCGAACGAAGCCTCCAGAGGCTTTTTCGCGAATTTTTGATGTAGAGAGGGAGAGATGCGTTTCTTCTGTAAAAAGAAAGGATAAATATAATATTTATTATAAATTTGTTTATATGTATTTATTATCCTTTCTTTTTACTGCATGGGGTCACTTCTCTGCATGAGACTACTACTTTTATTTTCTTTTGTGCGTGGGTTAGAAAAAAATGAAAAGAATAGGGGAAGAGAGAGGGAGAGCTGCCAATATGATAGANTGAAATACTCATTTTAATGCATAAAGTGGTACATATGTAAAAAAATGAAGTTCAGGGTTAGATGCGTAGATATATAAGAATCGAGTCTTATGTACGTAAATCTTCCAATTATTTTACAAGATAAAATAATTCAAAAACCAGCATTAATTTTTGATTCACATAAGCAGCTGACCTGCTCATACAACAGCTCAATTTGCTGAGCCTGTTGCAAGACATGCGTCGACATGAGATGATTCAGCGCCGACATCTCGATCATCTTTGTTTCAGTTTCTTGTACCGCATCCAACAGACTTGTCAACTCTACCTGATAAGTTGTTCAGAAGAAATATAACTTGCAAATGAATAAAGTGTACAGCAAGAAGTGATTCCGTAAAAAAAAAGGGGGCATTTGCATCCATGGTATTTACATATCACACCTAAATTGTCATTCTTACACTCATAAGTTTAAAGCACCAAGCTGCTATGTATCTAAGGATGAAAGTTAAGTGAAAGATATGTAAATACATAAGAATTGTGTCCAAGGTATGTAAATTTCCCAAAACAAAAAAACAAAACAAAAAGAAAGGTTTTAATCATAATAAAAGTCAACCTGAAGTGCCCGTGTTTCATCATCAAGAAGTTGATTCTGCACTGTAATAGGCTCAGTAGAAAATTCATGGCTTACAAGCTCTGGAAAATCAGATGTAAGCACTTCTGGAGATTTGTTGGTCGTAATTGTACGCTTCTTTTGTCTGGGCATTGCACGATTAATGGCTTCTCGAATACGCACAGCCCTAAGTTGGTCGAACTTAGCCGTAACCGAATGAAGTCTTTCACTTAAAATCAAAACCTGCAATTAACAAAGTAAGCGGAACTGAGAAATTTCAGTAACATAGTATTTTCTGTGGGGCATTTACACAAATACCACATAATTCTTATGTATTTACATACATAGCACTCTAATCTTTAATATCACATATAAAAATCACGACAGTACACCTTTTCATTCATAGGATTATGACACCAAAGGGTTATTAATGCAATTAACTTTAGGTCTTAGATATGTAAATAAAAAGGAATTGTGTGGTTATGTAAATCTCCACTTTTCTTTAAAGCAAATTGAAACTGCGGTCTTCAAAAATCCTACCATAGGTGCTAGGTCTAATAATCTAGATAAAACAATTATGGAAAAAAGAGAGGAATTGCATACCACACCATGCATATGAGCTACCTCATCCGCATGAGAACCATCACGAAGCATGGGAAGCCATCTTTTTGTATTTTCATGCTTCTCCTCATCAGAAATCTTATTTTTTAGAATATCAATTTGCTCCTTGCTTGCTTTAACAAAAACACCGACCTGAATGTCAATCATGGATTATTCTCTTTTAAGGAAAATAAAATCAAGGGGCATTTACATACATATCATCCAATTTCTGTGTATTTACATATCCAATATCTAAACTTTATTTTTTAAATGTACACCACCCAAATCTTTCATATCACATAAAAACTGCCACTATTTTAACTTTTAAAAAGTAAAATACACCTTTTTATGCATAGTGAGAGGTGACTCATATGTAAAAATTGAAGTTTAGGTGATAGAGATGTACATACAATGGAATTGAGTGGTATGTATGTAAATCTTTTTAAAATGAAAAGCAACTTGTTCATAAGAAAAATTCACCAAAGACTCAGAGTAAATGACTCACTTCATGTTCAATATTGTCCCTTTCTTGTTCGGTGGTGCGATGTAAATTCAAATAATCCTTTTGGTGCTTTAAAATAAAATGCTCCAATTCGTTTATGCCTTCAAGCTATAGAAGGAACAAAAGATAACTGCCAATATTACAATTATTTTATGCAAAATTGCACTTTACGTTGAAATTAGATAGACTAAAAGCATTCTATACCGTCTTTAGCGCAGCTTTGGTAAATGGCAACCTATGCGTAGGTTTGTGCATGATGAAAGATGCCATTACTGGAACCAACATGGACTGAAAAGCAAATTTGTTAGAACATGCAATTTTTCACAAGATACTGAAACCATAACATTAAATCTAGCTTATAAATGAAAAATAGTCGGAAAGACCAAGACATCCATCGCCATCCATATATTTAAGATAATAGATAATAAGCTAAGAAGGTTAATACAACTAAAAAAATGCTTTAAAAAAATCAAATAATGCCGTAATATATTGCTTGTAAAAGTTTGAAGATTTATGTTTCAAAGTATCTCTCACCTCAGTGTATCCGAATGAAACAGCCGAAGTACGGACAGCAACCTTGAAATCTTCAGTTCGATCCCTAGTTTTTGCCATATTTTCACAATCTGCGGATAGAAACCCTTGGGATGTATATGGTTTACCTCTTCCTCATCCTAATCATGAAACAAATATATATGATGAGATGAAATATACATGATCAAAGAGAAAAGTGTCAAAATACTCCACTAACTCTTTGCAAAGGGCTATGGCCTATAAAAGAGTCAATTTGATTCCCATACTTTTTAATATGAATTGAAATAGTCCACATGGAAGAACATTTCAACCCCAACTTCAAGAGTATGTGGACTAATTTGGAGACTGACACTAAAATGTCCACATGTAAACAATCAGGGAACAATTTTGGCACTTTAATCGATGATCAAACATCCCAAATAACAAATCAACGATGCCCGAGATCACGAGTTTCCGAAAAAAAGTCTCCTTATACCAAATAAAACAGAAAGGATGAAAAATAAAAAAGGAAGCATTTGTCCTTAGAAACAAGCTTAACTTATCAAGCTTCTATTGAAATCAAACTGCATCTCTCCATGAAAAAGAAAAATGAATATAAAGGAAAGAAACACATCTGAACTTTTAAGTTTGCTCGAGCAAACAAAATTGAATGAATCTTTGTTGCCTGACCACCCAAATGGGCAATGAAATATGCAATTAGCTGCAACAACAACAATAACAAAGCTTTATCCCACCAAGTGGGGTTGGCTATATGAATCATTTTTTTCCATTGTGTCCAACTGAGTGTCATATTTTCATTTAATTCTAATAATTTAATAGCATTTTTTATAAAAATTGCCCAAATCTTTTTAGTTCCACCTCTATTTTTCTAAACATAAGTTCAATCTAAAACATCTACTCTCCTAATTGGATCTTCAGGTGATCAACGTTTAATGTGACCAAACCATCCAAGACGACTCTCTCTAATCTTGTCCGCCATTGAAGCTACACCAACCCTTGCACGGATACATTCGTTTCACATTTTGTCTCTAAGCGTCAAAGCACTCATCCACCTAAACATTCTCATCTAAGCAACACTTAACTTAGTTTTATGCTTCTTTCTATACCAACATTCTATGCCATAAAGCATTCCGGGTCTCAACACCATCTTATAACATTTTCCTTGAAGTTTTAGTGGTACTTTTCTATCACACAATAGGCCGATGAATTCAATCCACTTCAACCATCCAACTTGAATTCTACTAATAACATCCCCATCTATATCACCAATACTCTGAATAATAAACCCGAGATAACTAAAAGTTTACTCTTTTTAATGGCTTGGTCAATCATTGTTATAACTTTGCCAGAAGATCTACAACTACTAAAATTACATTCCATGTATTCATTTTTAAATCTACTCAAACGAAGACCTTTAGACCCTAATGTAGACCTCCATAATTCAAGATTTTTCAGAACTCCTTCTCTATTATCCACAAGGATATCATCAGCGAAAAGCATACATCAAGGTACATCCTCCTGTAAATGTCCAGTAAAAGCATCCATAACTAAAGCAAAAAAGATATGGGCTTAAGGTAGATCGTTGATGCAATCCAGTTGAAATCGGAAAATATTTGGTCAACTCTTCTTCTCTTCGAACACAAGTAACACCTCTAGCATACATATCTTTAGTGGAATAAAATAATTGCTTGAAAAATTTTAAGCTCTTATAGCTGGATGGAATAAAATAATTGCTTGCAAAAGTTTGGGTGTTTATAAATAGGGGTGTAACTAAGTCGACTCATGAGCCAGTTTAGGTTCAGCTCGATAAGTAGCTCGTGAGCTGAGTTCGGTGAGCTAACAAGTCAATCTCGAGCTAGTCTTAATTCAACTCGTTAGACTCAATTAAAAAAATATTAGTATAAAATGTACTCAAATATATTCAAAAAACTATCTTTAAATTATCAAAAATATTTTATAATGGTATTTTAAATTTATATCGAGCGATATCTTATTTTTTACCTATTAATTATTTAATATATTTGTCATTTTATTATAATAATTGTACATCCAACAACAAAAATCTATGTAAATCTTACGCAAGAATAAAACATATACCCAGGATCTTCTCTGCCATAGACTAACTAGCTCCACCAAAATTCAACGATAAAAGATCATTGGCAGCTCATTTCTCTCTGACCGGCTGTTTACTCCCACCAATTACTGGTACACAAGTTGGTTGAGAGGCCTTTGCAATCTCTGGCTGACCCAAAATCTAAGCGGGTTTTTATTAGACGGACCAGCCGCCGAACCACTCCGCTCCTTTCCAGTGTTGCATTGACCTTTCTCTGGTCCCTCCAGAATAGAATTCAAAGACTCCTATTCCACTCGCTTGGCCAATTTCAATTTCTTGGCAATTTTCCTCTCTCATTTCTTGGGCTCGCCTTCCAGCCGGCGCCTCTTCATTCCAAGGGTGACCAACATTTTTGCCTTGTCTCCGGGCTTGGGAGTCAAATGAGATCCATTCTCCATAAGAATGAAACAGAAGTTGAGTGGAATCAAAGAGAAATAGACTCAAGAAACTGAGAACCATCCACTGCGCCCTATATATAAGGGTCATGGGCACACAAATTCAAAGAGTTTAATCATTGCATTAAATTATAACAATTAAGATTTAATTTATTGCATTAAAATTTTTTTATGTTTTTATTACAGTTGTCGCTATCAAGGAGTAAAAAAATTGAGAAACTTAATATGTATACCCAAAATTGGTCTACATGAATCCCAATGGAATCCAACGGTCTGACGAAGTGACATGGCTAGAAGATCCAAAGTCCTAGGAATCTGGAGACAGAACCAAAAAGAAAAGTTTTGAGCATTATTCTGAAACTTAGTTTCAATCATAGAATTACAGTTGCAAGAAAATTAGGAAAAAATAATTAGAAGAAAATACTGAGAACCAAATTCAGGTCATTTAATGCTATCAAGTTTAATATAGCACCAATCCATACTTCCACAGCAACTAAACCACGCATAAAAACCAGGAAATAGTGAATCTATAAAAATTACAATGCGCATCAGCAATCACTTGTTGGGTTATGCGCTTTTGATAAGGTTTTTTTTCAACAAATTGAGATGTCGTGCTTTAAAAAAAATTTGACTCCCATCAATATTTTAATCGAGTTCTATTTTATCAATAATTCACCTCTGCATTCCTTGAGAATTAAAATATATAAATACTCTATGCTAGAGAAAATCAGTGCACCATTATTACTTGATTAGCCAGAGAAAGAAATCATGGGGATATAACTTACTATCAGGAACCCTACGCAGTTGTTTGGTAGCAGGATTTGACCTGGTTTAAACTAGGGAGCTGCCTGGTAACGGACGGATTTAGAACAGGACTTAACCTAAATCCTGCCAGACGGTCATTTTAGACAAAATCAAGCTGCGGTTTTCATATATCTGAATTATACTGATTTTGGTCGTAACTTCCGGATTTACTAAGGATGCGTTTGGTATTGTGTTTTGAAGGCGTTTTGGAAAAAAGTTGTTCGGTATTTTGTATTAAACGCGGATCGCGAGTTGCACCCAGCGATTCGCGTTTCCTTCGAGCGAAAGACTTCTCTGCCCTAAGCGCATCACCCCACCCTGCTTCTTTCTCTCGATGTTGTAGCTATGGAGGGTCTCCCGCCTGGATATCCTAGTTTCCGATCCCCAGTGGACCACAACATCTGGTGCTTCCTCTCCACGCTGCTCCCATTGCGACGCCAAGCTCCTCCACAAAATCGCCCAACTCCTCCTCCCCGACACTGTAGAGAATATTAGATCCGGACTCCACAAAATCAACCCCCCTATCGCGTTCGCCTTCCTTCCGGACGGAGGGGATTACGTCCAACGATACCATTAATAAGGGCTTAAGGTCAGAAGTCTGCGAAGAAGAACTTGCTTATCCCCTCAAATCTTCTAATTTGTGGATTGAAATCTGAGGGGAGGGAAAGAGAGGCGACGGAGAGAGTTCATGGAATTTCTCTAATGTTATTTACTTTCCTTTCGTCAGTGTGCTTGTTGTATTCCCTTCGACTTTTGAATTGGGAGCAATGATTGACTTAATTTGAATTTTCCTTTTTGATTTAATGGAGTCTTAGGTCAAGAATCGTTTAGTTAGGATGGCTTAAGTACTCACGGATTGTCTTTTGTTGGCCCCCGATCTCAATTTTTATTCATTAGTTGATCTTTTGTCTGGATGCTGTTGAAGGACTAGAACTCTTCATGTACTGTAGGTTGGGAAGCATTTGATTGTTGCTTTGTTCCGGGAACTAAAAACTTTGAAATTAGATTTACTTCCTTGAAGATGGTAGTGGTCATGGGAATTGACTTCAGGAAGCAGCTTGCTTCTTGTGTAAGGAGCATACAGTAGAGCTATGCCATCTTCTGGTCTTTCTTGACCAGTCAGGAAGGTAATGGAAAACACTGCAGTTTCTTCTGTTTTAACAATCGGTGCTTTTGATTTTTGGCTTTTTGAATGTTTAACTTCTCCATATACTAGGAAATTGTATTTATATGTCCGCTAAGGTTTGTTGTGTAAAATAATTGACATATTGATTTAAACAAAGCTCACTGTTAAGTTTTGGATTCAGTGAGATATGCTATGATCATTAGACTTCTTTAATGACGATTTTATGAAAAATTCCATCTTAAGCTCAAGGTCATTCAATGATTTGGCATCATTTCCCTCAATGAAGAACAACAATGGGAATCTAAAAATAAAATGAAGGAAGAATTACAAAGATGTTGCTGAATTCTTATGCATTCAACTTTTATAAAGTTCACCTTGTTTGATAGCAGCCCAGCAAGGTAGAATTCAGTAAATTTCGATAGGACTATCATATACTTTCTGTTACAACATATAGGCCATATATCTCTACAATTTTCTGTTACAACATATAGGCCATATATTTCTATAAGGACTGCAATTTTTTGTTCCATTTTGGTATCCATTTGAATCTATCTCCTTGTTTGGACTGTCATATATTTTCATGTTTTATTAAGCACTGTTTCTGTTACAACATATAGGCCATATATCTCTACAATGTGTGGACTTCCTAGTTGATAAAGTGACAGCAGTTGTTTTCCTTCCGANCCACCCAAACATGTCCCCGCATCAAAATGAGTGTCCATTTTAATTAAACTCGACGCTCTAAACGGGATCGCGTAGTTCGATTTGTCATCCGGGGTCATTCGAGCTACTTTTTTGACTATCGAGTCAAAAATAATAATCTGCATATTTTAAACCTGCACGCGAAATCGTGATGAAACGAGCATCTTTTTCAATTGGAATCGACGTTCCGGAGTTACTCGCGCGGTCCGTTTCGTCATCCGGGGTCATTTGAAAGAGCTCGCTGGTGATCGGGTCAATTCGAGCCAAATTCGTTCGCGGTGCGACGAATAATATTTTTCGGTCCGATCGAAATCGTCTGATGTGTCAGATGTCGACTGACATTCGCCCAAGTGAAAGCCAAAGCCTAGCAAAATGACCCCGATTACATGCTCCTCAACACGTGTTGGTGGGTCCAAAGTGGATGTCTCACGCTACAGGACTCAACACGTGCATCAAGCAATGTTCCTTAGCGCTCGAACGAACATCCTATACTCGCGACTTTAAAAAACTGATGCCAACAGGCTCGTGAGCTGAGTTTGGTGAGCTAACAAGTCAATCTTGAGCTAGTCTTAATTCAACTCGTTAAACTCAATTAAAAAAATATTAGTATAAAATGTACTAAAAAATATTCAAAAAAACTATCTTTAAATTATCAAAAATATTTTATAATGGTATTTTAAATTTATATCGAGCGATATCTTATTTTTTACCTATTAATTATTTAATATATTTGTCATTTTATTATAATAATTGTACATCCAACAACAAAAAATCCATGTAAATCTTACGACAAGAATAAAACACATACCAAGGATCTTCTCCGCCATAGACTAACTAGCTCCACCAAAATTCAACGATAAAAGATCATTGGCAGCTCATTTCTCTCTGACCAGCTATTTACTCCCATCAATTACTGGTACACAGTTGGTTGAGAGGCCTTTGCAATCCCTGGCTGAACCAAAATCTAAGCTATTAGGCAAACCAGCCGCCGAACCACTCAGCTCCTTTCCAGTGTTGCATTGACCTTTCTGTGGTCCCTCCAGGATAGAATTCGAAGACTCCTATTCCACTCGCTTGGCCAATTTCAGTTTCTTGGCAATTTTCTCTCTCATTTCTTAAGCTCGCCTTCCAGTCGGCGCCTCTTCATTCCGAGGGCAGCCAACATTTTCGCCTTGTCTACGGGCTTGGGAGTCAAATCGGATCCTTTCTCCATAAGAATGACACAGAAGTCGAGTGGAATCAAAGAGAAATAGACTCAAGAAACTGAGAACCATCCACTGCGCCCTATATATAAGAATCATGGGCACACAAATTCAAAGAGTTTAATCATTGCATTAAATTATAACTATTAAGATTTAATTTATTGCATTAAATTTTTTTTATGTTCTTATTACAGTTGTCGCTATCAAGGAATAAAAAATTGAAAAACTTAATATGTATACCCAAAATTGGTCTACATGAATCCCAATGGAATCCAACGGTTGGACGAAGTGACATGGCTAGAAAATCCAAAGTCCTAGGAATCTGGAGACAGAACCAAAAAGAAAAGTTTTGAGCATTATTCTCAAACTTAGTTTCAATCATAGAATTATAGTTGCAAGAAAATTAAGAAAAAAAATAATTAGAAGAAAATACTGAGAACCTAATTCAGGTCATTTAATGCTATCAAGTTTAATATAACACCAATCCATACTTCCACAGCAACTAAACTACACATAAAAACCAGGAAATAGTGAATCTATAGAAATTACAATGCGCATCAACAATCACTTGTTGGGTTATGCGCTTTTGATAAGGTTTTTTTTCAACAAATTGAGATGTGGTGCTTTAAAAAACTTTGGCTCTGAGGAAATTCACCAATCAATAGTTTAATCGAGTTCTATTTTATCAATAATTCACCTCTGCATTACTTGAAAATTAAAATATATAAATACTCTATGCTAGAGAAAATCAATGCACCGTCATTACTTGATCTGCTAGAGAAAGAAAACATGGGGATATAACTTACTATCAGGAACACTACACAGCTGTTTGGTAGCAGGATTTGAACTGGTTTAAACCAGGGAGCTGCCTGGTAACGGATTTAGAACAGGACTTAACCTAAATCCTGTCAGACGGTCATTTTGGACAAAATCAAGCCGCGGTTTTCATATATCCGAATTAGAATTATTTTGGTCGTAACTTCCGGATTTACTAAGGATGCGTTTGGTATTGTGTTTTGAAGGTGTTTTGCAAAAAGTTGTTCGGTATTTTGTATTAAACGCAGATCGTGGGTTGGACCCAGCGATTCGCGTTTCCTTCGAACGAAAGACTTCTCTGCCCTAAGCGCATCACCCCGCCCTACTTCTTTCTCTCGATGTTGTAGCTTTGGAGGGTCTCCCGCCTGGATATCCTAGTTTTCGATCCCCAGTGGACCACAACATCTGGTGCTTCCTCTCCATGCTGCTCCCATTGCGACGCCAAGCTACTCCACAAAATCGCCCAACTCCTCCCCGGCACTATAGAAAATATTAGATCCAGACTCCACAAAATTACCCCCCTATCGCGTTCGCCTTCCTCCCGGACAGAGGGGATTACGTCCAACGGTAGCATTGATAAAGGCTTAAGGTCAAAAGTCTGCGAAGAAGAACTTGCTTATCCCCTCAGATCTTCTAATTTGTGGATTGAAATCTGAGGGGAGGGAAAGAGAGCGCGACGGAGAGAGTTCATGGAATTTCTCTAATGTTATTTACTTTCCTTTCGTCAGTGTGCTTGTTGCATTCCCTTCGGCTTTTGAATTGGGAGCAAATGATTGACTTAATTTGAATTTTCCTTTTTGATTTAATGGAGTTTTAGGTCAAGAATCATTTAGTTAGAATGGCTTAAGTACTCATAGATTGTCTTTTGTTGGCCCCCGATCTCAATTTTTATTCATTAGTTGATCTTTTGTCTGGATGATGTTGAAGGGCTAGAACTCTTCATGTACTGTAGGTTGGGAAGCATTTGCTTGTTGCTTTGTTCCGGGAACTAAAAACTTTGAAATTAGATTTACTTCCTTGAAGATGGTAGTGGTCATGGAATTGACTTCAGGAAGCAGCTTGCTTCTTGTGTAAGGAGCATACAGTAGAGCTATGCTATCTTCTGGTCTTTGTTGACCAGTCAGGAAGGGTATGGAAAACACTGCAGTTTCTTCTGTTTTAACAATCGGTGCTATTGGTTTTTGGCTTTTTGACCGTATAACTTCTCCAGATACTAGGAAATTGTATTTATATGTCCGCTAAGGTTTGTTGTGTAAAATAATTGACATATTGATTCAAACAAAGCTCACTGTTAGGTTTTGGATTCAGTGAGATATGCTATGATCATTAAACTTCTTTAATGAACGATTTTATGAAAAATTCCATCTTAAGCTCAAGGTCATTCAATGATTTGGCATCATTTCCCTCAATGAAGAACAACAATGGGAATCTAAAAATAAAATGAAGGAAGAATTACAAAAATGTTGCTGAATTCTTATGCATTCAACTTTCATAAGGTTCGCCTTGTTTGATAGAATGATAGCAGCCCAGCAAGGTAGAATCCAGTAAATTTCGATAGGACTGTCATATATTCTCTGTTACAACATATAGGCCATATATCTCTACAATTTTCTGTTACAACATATAGGCCATATATTTCTATGAGGGCTGCAATTTTTTGTTCCATTTGGGTATCCATTTGAATATATCTCCTTGTTTGGACTGCCATATATTTTCATGTTTTATTAACCACTGTTTCTGTTACAACATACAGGCCATATATCTCTACAATGTGTGGACTTCCTAGTTGATAAAGTGACAGCAGTTGTTTTCCTTCCGATGAGGAATTAAGTTATTGGATTCCAGGATTCCAATTGTTGCTATATTCATCAAAATTTTCATCATATCATATCAGAAACAATACTATGTAACACATAAGGCTGTAGCAGTGGAGTTATCAGTATATAATAAACTATATAGTTGGAAATGTGCACGGCATTATTTATCCATTTTTATTTTATTTATAGAATCATACATAAGCATAATTGTGTCTTTGATTGTAGTCTCCTTGCAATGTAAACAAGAACCAATAGAAGCATTCAATATATGTTAGTTCCCTACAAATTTACATTCAATGCTCTGTCAAATGGTCAAATACATTTCCTGAATAACAAAACAGGTATTATTTCCTGAATACCAAATGATCAAAAACGAATCCATCTTTTAATAAGCAGCCGACAAAAATAACATCAGGACACAAAAAATAAGAGTTCTTCACTCGGATGCAAAGCAGAGACAACAGCTGCTGATAGCTTCGGCGGCAATATCAACGCGCAGACAAACCCACTCGAGTTATCAATCAACAAAACATCAAGAAAAAAAAAACCAACAGGGGTAAAGAACCAAATCGAATCGGAACACTTCGACGAAATGAGAAGAAGAAGAAATTATAAGGCTCTGTACTTCGGTGTAAGGCAGTAGAAAAAGAATTTACAAAGCTGCGCAGAATTTCTTACGGTGGTGGCCTAGCATTTCAACAGTTGAAGAAATGTATACTTGCTCGCCTAGCTCGCCTTTGTTTCAGCAGTGTGTCTTCAGGTTCTCGCCTGGCTTTCGGCAGAGGAGCGACGAAGGTAGGGCAAACGATCGACGACTAGCTTTCGGCAGAGGAGCGACCCTTCTAGGGCAAACGAGCGAGGGCACGAGCGTAAATGAGAGGGTGAACGCCGATCGCAAACGCGGATCACGGGTATAACCCCGTGGTTCGCATCACATGAAAATAAAAATCGACGTTTCCTAAAACACATTTTAAATGTGGGAAACAAACAACAAGGCGGCGTTTTGTAAACGCCGCCCGCACTTTTAAGCACTCCCAAACAGGCCTTTAATTATGCTGGTCAAGCTAAGGCTTATGGAATGATATTAATGATATATTGAAGAAGTTGAATTGGCCTAAATGACACATAATAATAGGCAAGGAAATCCTAAGTAAGCAGAGACAATCGAATTATGGTTTCATGGATCTGTAATCCCAAGATATTGAAACTCTAAGTCAATTGGTCATGAAGGTAGTCAACCCAACTCGATCAAAAAATTCTTGTCAGCAACCCTTGTGTTGCATCAACCAAGACATCTAAGTAGCCCAAAAGTTAATAGAAGGAAAGATCAAATTCTTTATGACCCTATCTGGATGGAGTTCATAGAAATGAGACTCACCTGCCAAGACATGGAGACTTCTGGAATGAAGGTGAAAAAATGACCTGGCTACAAACTCAGACCATCCCATAAAGGACTCACACCCGACCAGGGTATAGAGAGCTTTAAACACACTAGTTATTTTAGACAACTTCTTAAGCTTGTAAACATATGCTTGGTCAGTCAGTTTAGATGAGCAAAAATACTTCTCCTCGAGTAGGCAAATATGATGTAATTATCTGAAGAAATCTTTAATATGGAGGTTATGTTATTATGATTTCAGATAAGCTGTTGCATCACGATGTCGTTTTAAATATGGTCCAAAGGCCATGAGAAAAAAATAAAACTTGAAGTAAAATCATAAGGTTGATACATGAGTGCAAAATAAATAAAGAAACATTATATACATACTATTCAATTTTTACTAGCACCTAATTTTTTTACTTTTATGGTTATACTACTTTGGTGTCACACACACACACACAAATATATATATATAAATATATATATATANGCCGTCCGGTTACTTAACAATTTATTTGTCCAAGCTACCGCCGCTAATAAAAAACAGATTTAGTAATGATATATTACAGAAAATCTGAACACAAACAATGACTGTTTGGCGATGGCGACGATCTGACCGTAGTAGTCTCTAATCGTGTTGATAGTGGTGGTTAGGTAATAGTGGTCTGGCAGCTACAAATAATCAGACGATGACAATGATCATGAGGTGGGTCCGGCGGCAATGATTGTGGTGGCCAGGCAACGATGATCCGTCCGATATTGGTCAGGTGGCGATGACAAAAGTGGTAGGGCAACGGTTGGCAGGTAAGGGTGGTGGGCTGATGATGACGGTCAGATGGTTGCAACTTGATAACAATGATGGTGGTGGTAGTCATGTAATGGTGGTTTGGTGACCACGGGGGCCAAAATTCATTGGTTAGGTTGGGGTGATGGTGACAACTTGACATCGGTGGTCCGACCGCAACAACTGGATAATCGTGGTTAAGAGGAGTCGACGGTGATCAATTGAACTATGGCGATGACTTGATGGCGATGGTTCAGCTGCAGTGATATGATGATCAGGTAATGGTGGTTTGGCGGTGGCGATGATCAGATAATCATGGTTCGGTGTGGCGACGATGATAACAAAGGTGATCGGGCAAAGGTGATCCAACAACAATGGCAACCAAAACGATTGTATTTAGCGGTGACGGCCAAAAGACTGTGGTTAGGCGACGACAATTGTGGTGGTCGACGATGGTGACAAACCTATGGTGATGGTTATCGCTGAGATGGTGGTGGTCGAGCAATAATGGTGTGACGATGATGGTGGCTTGACTGCGGTGGTTTGGTGGCGAGGACTGTGCTATACAGGCAACAATGGTATGGCAATGACAACGATTAGATGACGATGGTCTCGTGGTGGTGATTATGGTAGTCCGAAAACGTTGGTCCTTTAATGATAGCAGTGCGACTACAGTGATCCTACAATGACAACGACCCAATGATGGTGGTCCGACGGTGACTACAGCGGACAACTGTGGTTTAATGATAACTGCAACTCGACAATAGCGATCAAATGACGATGATGGTGATGGTCGAGCAGTGGTTGTCCAATGCCAACAGTGGCTAGTATACGCAATGGTCCAACAACGATGGAGCACGGGAACCCTCAATAGCATAGAGCTTCTTCAACCTTCTTCTCCAAGTCTAGGGCTCCCTAAAGAAGAGAGCAAGGGTTTATTTTAAAATTTTAACAGTGACACTCTCTGTAAATAATACATGAATCGAGACTCTTTTCCATTGAACAATCCAAAGTGATTTTTAGGCTTGTTGAATTCGTCTCGTCAAGAAGCTTCATATGACTACAATGTTGCCCAAAATATATTTTAAAATTTATTTTTTATGCCTCTTCTTAAATAAATGTGCATCAAGATTTATGTTAATTAATATGATTTTTTAGGAATGCNAGGAAGGAGGAGTATCAGAGTTTCGGTCTCTGTACGCCGCGATACCGCTACTGCCTTCCCAGCTCTAATTACGACTGTATCGCGAGGGTTCTATCACGAAGGAGACGGTTTTGAGCGAAACCTGGAGAGGAGGTAGCGAGTTAGGCTCGGAGAAGAGAAGATCTTTGGGCGTAATCGGGAGAAGGTGAGAGATGAGGCGATGCTTTGGCGAGGGTTTCACTCGAGCGATGCAGGGGGAAGGCACGGGTATTTATTTTAGCGGAAAGAAGAAAATTATTTTTAATAAATATTATATATTTAAAAAGATTAAATTAGTTAAATTAATGATAATTTTATTTTAAGGTCTTAAACTTCATTTTTTGAATTTAATTAAAATAATTATTCATTACAATGATCAATGAAATATTATTAAATTTAGAATATTATTATTTAATTTAGTTTAAGTTAATTTTAATTGATTCAACCACTAATTAATAAATTATTATTTAAAATATTATTGAAAGCCAATTATAATTTAATTAATTTATTCAATTATAATTTACTTAATTTATTCTTTCATTAATATAAGCTCGAAAAATAATTATTTTATGATTTATATAAAAAAATTATTAATTGATGTTAATTATATTATAAAATTTTAATTAATTATTAAACATCATAATAAAGAACCAATTATTGATTTATTATTGACTAATAAATATTGATCAATCATTAATCTATTTAAAAATATATATTAATGAAAAATTAGCTTTGGTAATTAAGGAGTATCGTAAATATAAATAGCAAAATACATATAAACTAAAATTACCCTTAGTAATTATATCATTAATATATAATATTAAATTCATATTTAATCTAACAAACTTAAATCTTGAAATTTGTCCACAACCAATTTCACATAGCTAAATGGGATTTAATATTTCACACATGAATAATTTTTTAGGATTTAACTCCCTTATAATTTAATGAATTTAGATTTATAGAATTTATTAAATTCTACTTTTAAGTTAATTCTTCCTTGCAATCAAACACTTCATGTGGGGCTAAATATTGTAAGATTTAGCTTAAATATTGTCAAACAATACAAATGACAAGTTTAATCCTAGAGAATTAAATTTTCAACAGACTGCTACCATAGCTTTGTTTGGAAAAATTATTTTTGTTGCTTCTAGAAATCTATATAGCAGGAAGTTGTTTTTTTAAATATGACGTGTTCAAGTGCGGTGGTTGCAACAAAGTAGCTGTATCATTTTTTTTTGAATATATATATATATATATAATTTCCACAAAAGCTTTATAGAAAGTTGTTTTCTTCACCACAACTTTGCAGCTACATATTTAAAAAACCTCAGCCATCCCAAATAGACCCCAATGGTGAGGCGAAGCTAGGGTCTAAGAAGCTCATCATCAAGTGCTACCATTATTCTTTGATGAAGGTTTAATGTAGGAGTAGAAGGGCGAAGCACAAACGGTTTTGTGCAATGTAATTTTTTTTTTCAACGGTGGGATGAATATAAATTTTGAATATATTTTTAAAAATATGTATTAATTAATAAAAAAATAAGTTAAAAATAATATTATATATAGTTTAAATCAATTAACTATTTTTTTTTTTATGTTTCATAAAATAATAAATGATTAATTGATATACTGTTTTATAAAATTGCGAGGAAGGGAGAGATAAAAAGATTACACATCAATGAATGTAAATAGATAAATAGGTTAATAAACTATTAATACAAAATTAACCCCAATATTATCTCATATTAATTATAATTTAATAAAATAAAACATTATAATGTTATTATTACTATTATTATGAGGGGTATTTACTTACATACCACAAAGTACTTACATAATTACATATTTAATATTTAAATATTATGTATATCGCTGCAATTCCTTATATACATGAAAATATCATGATTTTTTCATGAATAAGTTTATGAAATCAAGATGTTACATGTATAAATATCATTGAAGGTTATATATATAAATACAGAGAAATTTTGTGGCATGTATGTAAAATTCCGTTACTATTATGGATAATAAAATATTAATAAGTTAAAATTTATAATATATTCATATCAAAATGAATCCCTAAGTCATATAATTCATTTTAACGTAATTTACATTATCTTCCTAACTACTCCGTACCCCACCATGTGCATGCCGTCCGGTCTCTTAACAATCTATTTGTCCAAGCTACCGCTGCTAATAAAAAACATTAGAAGTGATATAGTACAGAAAATCAGAACACTACTGTGGCGACAGGGGTGGTCAAGCTAAGACTGTTCGGCGATGGCCACGATCCGATCGTAGTAGTCTAATCGTGTTGATAGTGGTGATTAGGCAATAGTGATTTGGCGGCTGCAAATAATCAGACAATGACAATGATAATGAGGTGGGTCCGGCGGCGATGATTCTGGTGGCCAGGCAATGATGGTCTGGCATTGGTCAGGTGGCGACGACAAAAGTGGTAGGGCAATGGTTGGCAAGCGAGGGTAGTGGGTTGATGGTTGCAACTTGATAACAATGATGGTGGTGACAGTCATGTAATGGTGGTTTGGTGACCACAGGGGCCAAATTTCAGTGTTTAGGTTGCCGTGATGGTGACAATCTGACATCGGTGGTCTAATGATCGAGACGGTGGTTCGACTGCAACGACCAGATAATCATTGTTAAGAGGAGTCGACGATGATCAATCGAACAATGGCGATGACCTAATGGCGATGGTTCAACTGCAGTGATATGATTATTAGGTAATGGTGGTTTGGCGATGACGATGATCAGACAACCATGGTTTGATGTGGCAATGATGATAACAATGGTGATTGGGCGAAGGTGATCCAACAACAATGGCAGCCATAACGATTGTATTTAGTGGTGACGGCCAAATGACTGTGGTTAGGGGACGACAATTGTGGTGGTCGACTGGTTATCGCTGAGATGGTATTGGCCGAGCAATAATGGCCTGACGATGATGGTGGCTTGACTGCGGTGGTTTGGTGGCGAGGACAGTGCTATACGGGCAACAATGGTATGGCAATGACGATGACTAGATGACGATGGTCTCGTGGTGGAGATTATGGTAGTCCGACAACGTTGGTTGTTTAATGATAGCGGTAAGACTACAATGATTCTACAATGACAGCGACCCAATGATGGTGGTCCGACGATGACTACAGTGGACAATTGTGGTTTAATGATAACCGCAACTCGACAATAGAGATCCAACGACGGTGATGGTGATGGTGATGGTCGAGCAGTGGTTGTCCAATGCCAGCAGTGGCTACTATGCACAATGGTCCAGCAACGATGGAGCACGGGAACCCTTAAAAGCATAGAGCTTCTTCAACTTTCTTCTCCAAGTCTAGGTCTCCCTAAAAAAGAGAGCAAGGGTCTATTTTAAAATTTTAAGAGTGACACTCTCCGTAAATATTACATGGGCCTTCTCCATTGAACAATCCATAGTGATTTTTAGGCTCGTTGAATTCCTCTCGTCAAGAAGCTTAATATGACTACAATGTTGTCAGATTTGAAAATTATTTAGTCCCCAAAATATATTTTAAAAGTTATTTTTATGCCTCTTCTTAAATAAATGTGCATCAAGATTTATGTTAATTAATATGATTTTTTAGGAAAGCATTAATAATACTCACACACATACATACAAGTTAATAAAAAGAAAATTTAAAATTTTCAGAAATAAAAACAAATTATGATGCATAGTATTATTCTATACATTGTTTTATTTTTTTAGTTTCCATAATTTAATTTGATAATTAAGAATTTGATATAATTTATTCCAAAATAAAAATTCTTGCAGTCAAAGCATAAACTGGAGGTTACTTGAATGAAATTGGCTAAGCTGACATGGCTCGAATAGATTGAGTTTAGATTGAAATCGGCTCATAGCTCTTTTTATTCAATATAGAGCCAATTCTACTCGAAATTGAATCGAGAATGATCCGGCTCGAAATTGAATCGAGGTCGATCCTGCTCGAAATTGAAATTAGTTGGCTCAAATTTGAGTTTTTTGGATCAATTCCAGCTCGAAATCAGATCTATCCTGTTAAAAATCAAAACAAGATGACTCAAACCGAGTCATGAATCCATTCAAGCTCAAAATTGTCTCGTATCTTCTTATATTCGATTTTATTTAAAATTTTATATAATTTTTATAAAAAAACTTTTTTGGAGCCTCACAAGTCAATTCGAGTTGATTCACATATAGTCTGAAATCCGTTCCAAAAAAACTCGAGCTCAAAATTTAACTTATAGCTCGACTTATTTACTCCCATCTAATTCCTGTCTAAGCTAAAATCCAAATTAATTCTTCACTATTTACACAAATAGCACCCAAAAATCTACATAATCAATGCATTTACATGTGTCCCCACATTGAGGTGGGTTTCTTAATATTGAATTTTGATATTTTGAGTGAGAATTTTTAAAATAAATAAAAGAGGGGGGTAGTTTTGAAAATCANAGAAAATTTAAATTTTCAGAAATAAAGACAAATTATGATGCATAGTATTATTGTCTACATTGTTTTATTTTCTTACTTTCCATACTTTAATTTGATAATTAAGAATCTGATACAATTTATTCCAAAATAAAAATTATTGCAGCCAAATCATAAACTGGAGGTTACTTGAATGAAATCCGCTAAGCTGACATGGCTCGAATAGATTGAGTTTAGATTGAAATCGGCTCATAGCTCTTTCTATTCAATATAGAGCCAATTTTGCTCGAAATTGAATCAAGGATGATCCTGCTCGAAATTGAATCGAGGTCGAATTGAAATTAGTTGGCTCAAATTTGAGTTCTTTCGATCAATTCCAGCTCCAAATCACATCGATCCAACTCAAAATCAAAACAAGATGGTTCAAACTGAGTCATGAATCCATTCCAGCTCAAAATTGTCTCGTATCTTCTTATATTCGATTTTATTTAGTGTTTTATATAATTTTTATAATTTTTTTTTTGGAACCTTACAAGTCAATTCGAGTTGATTCATATATGGTTTGAAATCCGCTCGAAAAAAATTCGAGCTCAAAATTTAGCTTATAGCTCGACTTATTTACTCGGATTTAATCCCTCTCTAATCTAAATTCCAAATTAATTTTTCACTATTTACACAATAGCACCCAAACCTCTTTGATTTTTTAAATTACATAACCAATGCATCCACATGTGACCCCACATTGAGGTGGGTTTCGTAATATTGAATTTTGATATTTTGAGGGAGAATTTTTAAAATAAATAAAAGAGGGGGGTAGTTTTGAAAATCAGTGATGTTTTGAATGCTAATTTATTTTCTTTATTTTAATATTAAAAAAAAAAAAAAAAA
>JXCR01133519.1:39708-66067 GCA_002079205.1 Phalaenopsis hybrid cultivar
CCCGACATTGAGGTGGGTTTCGTAATATTGAATTTTGATATTTTGAGTGAGAATTTTTAAAATAAATAAAAGAGGGGGGTAGTTTTGAAAATCAGTTAATGCTAATTTATATTTCTTTATTTTAATATTAAAAAAAAGAAAAAAAAGGAAGAGCAAATTGCAGTCGGTGGAGGGAGAATCGTTGAGGCCAGCTTGCATATGAACTGTCACCGAATGACTTCACGTGCTATACGCCATTTTATTTGCTTCAAGAAATAATAATAAATTCCGGCCCCCTCATAAATCTCTTGGAAAAAATTGCAGGCATACCGCATAAATTTAATGTATTTATATATCTACCATTTAAAATTTTATGTTTATACTTATTACACCTAATAATCTCTATACTTCACTTAAGAAAATATAAAAAATACTTTATAAAGTAAGATTTATGAAAATTTAGTGAGGTTGAATTAGAGATTGTGATATAGTTTTGCATACTATTGTAAAATTCTTTGATAATATTAGAAAAAAAATTCGCCCTAAAGGTTTCGGGCGATACCATATATAAATTCAACTCTGAATAGGGGTAATTCTAGACTCGGGTCATTTGCCGCCAGTCTTGAGTTGTTTGTTCATAAGGCTTAATCATGATCGTGTGGTATCAAGTGTCAACCCCTTGACAAGTCCATTGTAGTGATACATCGAATGTTCTGATAAGTGTGATTGACGTAATTCTCCATGCTTTGGTTGTAGTCACACGATTCTGATGGTTCGCTCGACCCTAAATCAATCGCCCTTAGATGTTGGCAGCCCACATCGCTTCTTTGGTTTTTCAANCCCCCATAATAAATCTCTTGCAAAAAATTGCAGGCATATCGCATAAATTTCATGTATTTATATATCTACCATTTATCATACTTATTACACCTAATAATCTCTGCATTTCACTTAAAAAATTTATAAAAAAACTTTCTAAAGTAAGATTTATGCAAATTTTTTGAAGTTGAATTAGAGATTGTGATATAGTTATGTGTATTATTGTAAAATTATTTGATAATATTAAAAAAAAAATCTGTACCATATACAAATTCAACTCTGAATCTGGGAAATTCTAGAGTCGAGTCATTTGCCACCAGCCTTGAGTTGTTTGTTCATAAGGCTTAATCATGATCGTGTGGTATCAAGTGTCAACCCCTTAACAAGTCCATTTAGTGATATGTCAGATGATATGATAAGTGTGATTGACATCATTCTCCATGCTTTGGTTGTAGTCACCGGATTATGATGGTTTGCTCGACCCTAAATCAATCGCCCTTAGATGTTGGTAACCCACATCGCTTCTTTGGCTTTTCAAAACACGACTGTCATCCTGTGTCTGCTTGAAGAAATAATATTTTGTATCGACGTTCATACGTCCAGATGGTCGACTAACGTCGGCCACATCGGCAATTACACGTGTGGTGATATGACCACCGATGATTGACAGTCTGAACGTACAACATCTCGTGCTTGAGAGACCTTTGAACCACATAATTTTCATCTCATTTACACTAACTAATGTGCCTACACATTCCTACACATTAACTTACTTATGTCCAGTCAATTCAATCTACATAGAGCAATATTAAAATCATTAAAAAAAAATATTTTATCGAAAAGATTATAACAAAACAAAAATATAAAAAATAAAATTATAGTAATGTAATTTATCCCATGAAAAAAAAAAATTAAAAAAATAAAAAAATCATGTAATAATGTGTATTATGAGACCACAAAGGCATGTGCTTCTCCCGCCTTTATTCTTCTCCCCACTTTCCACGCTGATTTAATAAATAAGCTTGCTAAATAATCCACGGATTCCCATCAGCTTCCCCCACCGTTCCACCTATGATCCGTAGACCAGCAAGTTTATTCGCACACCCCTCCGTACCCACCATCCCAAAATCGCAGCTTCATTTTCCTCCGAACAGCACGCAGCTTCTTTAAAGAACGGGTGTAATTATCACTATCCTCCGCGAAACTTCACACCGTCGAAGCTAGAAGTACCTCAGTCAGAGAGAGAGAGAGAGAGAGAGAGAGAGAGAGAGAGAGAGAGAGCNAAAACTTTATAAAGTAAGATTTATGCAAATTTAGTGAGGTTGAATTAGAGATTGTGATATAGTTTTGCTTACTATTTTAAAATTCTTTGATAATATTAGAAAAAAAATTCGACCTAAAGGTTTCGGGCGATACCATATACAAATTCAACTCTGAATAGCGGTAATTCTAGACTCGGGTCATTTGCCGCCAGCCTTTGAGTTGTTTGTTCATAAGGCTTAATCATGATCGTGTGGTATCAAGTGTCGACCCCTTCACAGGCCCATTGTAGTGATATGTCGGATGATATGATAAGTGTGATTGAGGTCATTCTCCATGCTTTGGTTGTAGTCACCCGATTATGATGGTTCGCTCGACCCTAAATCAATCGCCCTTAGATGTTGGCAGCCCACATCGCTTCTTTGGCTTTTCAAAGCACGACTGTCATCCTGTGTCTGCTTGAAGAAACAATATTTTGTACCAACGTCCATATAATCTTTGTCTTACTCATCTACACAAACTAATGTGCCTACACATTCCTACACATTATCTTATTTATGTCCAGTCAATTCAATCTACATAGAGCAATATTAAAATAATTAAAAAATTTATTTTATCGAAAAAATTATAACAAAACAAAAATATAAAAAAATAAAATTATAGTAATGTAATTTATCCCATGAAAAAAAAATATATATTAAAAAAATAAAAAAAAATCATGCAATAATGTGTATTATGAGACCAAGTAGGCATGTGCTCCTCCCGCCTTTATTCTTCTCCCCACTTTCCACGCTAATTTAATAAATAAGCTTGCTAAATAATCCACAGATCCCCATCAGCTTCCCCCACCGGTCCACCTATGATCCCTAGACCAGCACAGTTTATTCGCACACCCATTCGTACCCACCATCCCAAAATCGCAGCTTCATTTTCCTCCGAACAACACGTAGCTTCTTTAAAGAACGGGTGTAATTATCAAAACTATCCTCCGCGAAACTTCACACCGTCGAAGCTAGAAGTACCTCAGTGCAGAGAGAGAGAGAGAGAGAGAGCGGCGAGAGAGGGAGAGAGAATGGTACACGCGAAGACGGACTCAGAGGTGACGANCTTCGTACCCACCATCCCAAAATCGCAGCTTCATTTTCCTCCGAACAACACGCAGCTTCTTTAAAGAACGGGTGTAATTATCAAAACTATCCTCCGCGAAACTTCACACCGTCGTAGCTAGAAGTACCTCAGTGTAAAGAGAGAGAGAGAGAGAGCGGCGAGAGAGGGAGAGAGAATGGTACACGCGAAGACGGACTCAGAGGTGACGAGCATCGCGCCATCATCGCCGACAAGATCGCCGCGCCGGCCGGTGTACTACGTGCAGAGCCCTTCCCGCGACTCCCACGATGGCGAGAAGACGACGGTTTCGTTCCACTCAACTCCGGTGCTCAGCCCAACCGCTTCTCCTCCGCACTCCCATTCCTCCGTCGGGCACCACTCCCGCGAATCCTCCTCCACCCGCTTCTCCGGCTCTCTCAAACCCGGCGCCTCCCGCAAAGTCACCCCCGATGGCGCCGCCGTCGCCGGCCGCCATAAGTCCGATAAACCCTGGAAGGACAGCGATGTCATTGAAGAAGAAGGTCTACTCGATGACGACGAAGATCGTCCTCACGGCGTCATTCCTCGTCGCTGCTATTTCCCCCTCTTCGTCCTCGCCTTCGCCCTTCTTTTCTCCTTCTTTGCCCTGATCCTCTGGGGAGCCAGCCATTCCCAACGCCCCGAGGTTTCCATGAAGGTAATTCTACTGTTATTTTCTGCTCCCCGTTCTCCCTTTCAATCAACGATCGTTCGCTCATTGTTTGTAGCTGAAAATGTCGCACAGAGCATAACATTCGAGAATTTCATGATTTCGGCTGGAACGGACGCGTCGCTGGTGCNTCTCCCCGTTCTCCCTTTCAATCAACGATCGATCGCTCATTGTTTGTAGCTGAAAATGTCGCACAGAGCATAACGTTCGAGAATTTCATGATTTCGGCTGGAACGGACGCGTCGCTGGTGCCGACCAATTTGGCGACTCTAAATTCAACCGTGAAGATGAGCTTTCGAAATACCGGGACATTTTTCGGCGTTCATGTAACTTCAACCCCTCTCGATCTATCTTATTACGAGCTCTCGCTCGCCATCGGAACAGTAAGCTTTCAAGATCCAAATCTTGTTTAGTTTCACAGTTAGCTTACGAATCGATATTGATCGAATTTGGCGGCCAGGTTAAGGAATTCTATCAATCGAGGAAGAGTNAGATGACGACGAAGATCGTCCTCACGGCGTCATTCCTCGTCGCTGCTATTTCCCCCTCTTCATCCTCGCCTTCGCCCTTCTTTTCTCCTTCTTTGCCCTGATCCTCTGGGGAGCCAGCCACTCCCAACGCCCCGAGGTTTCCATGAAGGTAACTCTACTGTTATTTTCTTCTCCCCGTTCTTCCTTTCAATCAACGATCGATCGCTCATTGTTTGTATCTGAAAATGTCGCACAGAGCATAACATTCGAGAATTTCATGATTTCGGCTGGAACGGACGCGTCGCTGGTGCCGACCAATTTGGCGACCCTGAATTCAACCGTGAAGATGAGCTTTCGAAATACCGGGACATTTTTCGGCGTCCATGTAACTTCAACCCCTCTCGATCTATCTTATTACGAGCTCTCGCTCGCCATGGGAACAGTAAGTTTTCAAGATCCAAATCTTGTTTAGTTTCTCAGTTAGCTTACGAATCGATATTGATCGAATTTGGCGGCCAGGTTAAGGAATTCTATCAATCGAGGAAGAGTATGAGGAACCTAAATGTAGTGGTTTCTGGCAACAAGATTCCTCTATACGGCGGATCTGCGAGTCTCAGCGCGCCAGCGACCGGAAATAATGGAGCGACGACGGCGTCGGCGCCACCGGTGCCGCTGAAGCTGAGTTTCACAGTGAGATCTAGGGCTTATGTTCTCGGGAGATTTGTGAAGCCCAAATTCTATACTAGGATCGAGTGCGATGTGGTGATGGATCAGAGCAAGCTCAACAAACCGGTTTCGCTGAAGAACTCTTGCCGGATTGATTAGTTTCTTGTCCATTTGATTGAATTTTGTTCGGGAAAGAAGCAATTAGGTTTTTATATAAATTTTGTTGTTTTTTTGCTATAATTATGGGGAAGAGCGTGTATGTTTCTGTGATGGCAGCTGGATCTGTCGGATTTGAAAATTGAAGGAGATGTTTATGATTTAATAAAGTGGAATTGAAGGAGATGTTTATGATTTAATAAAGGAAAAAAACTTTATTTGATTATTTATTTATTTTTATAAGAAATGAGTGTGTTGAGATTTGAAAGATATTGCAGCAGAAAATTGGTCGTAATTACAAGTAGAAAATATTAGTAACGTTGAAATGAGNGCCGGAAATAATGTAGCGGCGACGGCATCGGCGCCGCCGGTGCCGCTGAAGCTGAGTTTCAGAGTGAGATCTAGGGCTTATGTTCTTGGGAGATTTGTGAAGCCCAAATTCTATACTAGGATTGAGTGCGACGTGGTGATGGATCAGAGCAAGCTGAACAAACCGGTTTCGCTAAAGAACTCTTGCCGGATTGATTAGTTTCTTGTTCATTTGATTGAATTTTGATCGGGAAAAGAAGCAATTCGGGGTTTCTATTTTGTTTTTTTCCTATAATTATGGGGAAGAGCGTATGTTTCTGTGATGGCAGCTGGATCTGTCGGATTTGAAAATTGAAGGAGATGTTTATGTTTATGATTTAATAAAGGAAAAAACTTTATTTGATTATTTATTTATTTATTTATTTTTATAAGAAATGATATTGTTTAGATTTGAAAGATATTGCAGCAGAAAATTGGTCGTAATTACAAGTAGAAAATATTAGTAACGTTGAAATGAGGATGAGGGAATCTGTCGATCTCCATGAATTAATAAGTCAAAATATTAGAAAAGAGAGNGAGATTTGAAAGATATTGCAGCAGAAAATTGGTCGTAATTACAAGTAGAAAATATTAATAACGTTGAAATGAGGATGAGCGAATCTGTCGATCTCCATGAATTAATAAGTCAAAATATTAGAAAAGAGAGAGCATTTCAAAAAATAAATATAAAGAGCTTGTAACGCGAGCTGATTTATTTATTATAAAAGAGTGAATATTTTTAATTTAAATTAGTCTTATAATAAAATAATAAATATAACGAATAATTAGGATCAATAAAAAAATAATATAATTTTTAAATGTTTTTTAATTTAAAAATAAATTCTTGAAATTTAATCCATTGAGACTATATTTTGATGATAACTTTCTTATTTAATATTTATTTATTTTTTTGTGGAAAAATGAACTTTTCAGATCAAAATTTATTTAAATATGATAATTATAAAAAAATTATTCTTTTATATTTTCCACAGTAATTCTATAGCTTATTTGAGGGGTAATTGCTAGTAGCCATAAATAGAACATCACAATAACTTTGAAGAGAGACATTTACGTTCATACCACATAATTCTTATGTATTTACATATGTAAGAGCTATACCTTCAATTTACATTAAGAAATGTAGAGATAAACTTAAAAAAAATAATATTGTATAAAAAATGATCTTAATCTATTAAAATTAAATGACAATATGACCACTCAACTTTTTAGAAAAAGTGAAATATATATTTATTGATAATTTTATGAGATCAAAATATTATAAATATAGATATGAACTTTTAAGTGTTAAATATATAAGAATTCTATGAGCCTGTAATTCTCGCCTATATCCTCTGCTCGCCCTCTCTGTGTGGTAGGGAGAAATTATTGCGTAGTGTCCGATTCTGAGCGTAGATCACGGTAATCCACGGTCAGAATTATTCCCGTTTTTTTTTTAAAAGAAAAAAAATTTAGATGGAGCCCACCGAAATATATCCGGACCGTAAATCAGGTCGCATCCGATCCCTATGAAATAATTTTTCGTGTGGTAGGAGCCCCAAACCCTCGCCAACATCCTCAACCCTCTGAATTTCACCCAAATCTCCCTTCTCAGCCCATCACGATACAGTCGCCATTAGAGAACCGGGAAATGAATGACATGATCACAACTTACAGAGACCACATCACAGTATCACGACTTACAGAGACCAACGAATCTCCTATTTTTCTCAACCTTCCGCTCGGCTCCTACCAGAAATCATTTAGGAAGGTAAGCATGTTCGCGCCATTCTTCCTCTTCACTGGTAGGATGTAGGTGATCGCGACTTAAAAGAGACCACCAAAACTCTTATCTTTCTCATCCTTTCGATCAGTTCCTACCAGAAATCAAAGTGGAAGGTAAGCCTCTTTGTGTCATTCTTCCTCTTCCCTCGTAGAATGTATAGGCATGGGTTTCGAGCTCCTACCACGCCCGGAAGCCTCGACATCCTTCATCTGTAATTTTAATTTTTTGGGACCTTTACATGTAATAACTATTATTTAGGTATTTATGCAATAATTTATTAATGATTTAATAAGTACATTGCAATAATAACTCAATTACAAAATCATCATCAACAACAAACTCCAAAATCCCTTTTATAGAAGAAAATGCATCACATTACAAAACCAACTGTTTGATTAGATGAAATAAAAAGAAACTAACAGAGTTTTAATTTCCATTTTGTTCACTAATTTATCAAACCATAAATAGAAGAAGAACTGAACAGTCAACACATTCCAATAAGAAGACAACACACAAGCTTTCACCCCACAAGCATCCAATCCTACCACCCTCGAGTTCCCAAATCAACACACACAGATTCTTCTACACAACCCACATTCCCAACAGAAATCTAAACACCACCAAATCGGACCAAAAATACAGACCGAGAGTTATGGAATCACCTGCGACAAAGCGTAATGGAGTTGCATCCGCGAGAGTAAGGGTAAACGGGACCTCTCGCACGATGGCAGTTGTGGGTGTAGTAGGATCGGCCGGAGCGCGGCGGGCACGGGACGCGATTCGCCGATAGGGCACCGTAAGAGATGTAGTAGTCGGCCAGATTTCGCCGGTGCCAGAAGAGCGATCGCCGCGGGATTCCGCTTTCGTCGGCGTCTCGGATGAGATCATCGTCGGGATCGGAGCCGAATGAGCTCGAGAAGGCGGAGGCGGCGACGGGCCAGTCGATGGCGTCGGCGATGAGATGGAGGCTGCCGGAGCTCACCTGGGCATTAGCATTGCCGGCGAGGTAGAAGAGGGAAGTGAGAAGGAGGAGAGAGGAGAGGAGGGAAGAGGCTGTCGGTGACATTGATTCACTGGTTAGGGGAGAGGAGGAGGTGGGGGTAGAAGAGGTAGAAGAGGTAGAAGAGGTGGAGTACTGCGAGCTATACCATGTGAGGACATGTGGGGTAGCAGTAGCAGGGTATTGCTGTGGCGGATTGTATGCCGATTCTGCTTGGTGGTGTTTTATTTGTTTATCAATGGAGCGAAGCAGTGACAANATAGAAGAGGTAGAAGAGGTAGAGGAGGTGGAGTACTGCGAGCTATACCATGTGAGGACATGTGGGGTAGCAGTAGCAGGGTATTTCTGTGGCGGATTGTATGCCGATTCTGCTTGGTGGTGTTTTATTTGTTTATCAATGGAGCGAAGCAGTGACAAGAAGACACGTGGAGTTTTAGCTGTTTGCTGTGTGGAGTGCATACGAACCATTGGAATAGCTTCGTGTGTCGTGCGGCCTTAGGGGAGGAATGGATCCGATGGGGTGGCAGCGAGTTTCCAAGAAGAAGACTTTGGATTTTTAGTTAAAAGAATTTGGCGATATATAAATATAAACATGCACGGGAAGAAAGAATATTTTATGGGGATGCCCGCACAGTAAACTACCAGCTATTACGGCTGACTAGATTTGTATAATGTGATCANAAGGAATGGATCCGATGGGGGTGGCAGCTAGTTTCCAAGAAGATGACTTTGGATTTTTAGTTAAAGAATTTGGCGATATATAAATATAAACATGCACGGGAAGAAAAAATATTTTATGGGGATGCCCGCACAGTAAACTACCAGCTATTACGGCTGACTAGATTTGTATAATGTGATCATTGATGATTGATCATCCTAATTTAGGATATTCAAACGGAATATTTTCTCGCAGAAAAAAGTCTTAAAAAATTTTCTGAGAATAAGTTTGAAAAGATAAGAAATTATGGGGACGTAATTTAGTATATATTTATAAGTATATGGGTATATTATTCACTGTAAAATAGAGAAAAGCGATTGAAATCTTATCCTAAAAACTACATTTATCTTTTAATATAACAAGTGTTGGTAAAAACTATTTATAATTTGACTACAGCGGTTGCAAGCAGTGGGTACCGAAAATCGGTGGTTGACGATAAATAGGTGATCATGACTAGTGGTGGTCGACGGTATTTGTCAACTATAGAAGCCACTGGTCGACGTTGGTTAGCTGCTACGAAGGATGTGGTTACTCATGAGGCACGGGAACACAGAGCCTTGTCTTCTCTCTTCCTTTTCTTATTTACATTAAACTTTTACTTTTAAGTCCTAGGGCGTCTTTTTTTCATGGGATAAAAAATTATATAAATGTACATAGTGTTAAGTAGTATCCAAAAGCTTTATATCATTTACAACATAATTATATCATGTTTTATGTCATATCCTACAACTTCAAGTCATGTTGTACAACATTGTCATTTTTCACCATGTGGTTGAACATGAAAGATCGTTAGTTAGGCAGTTCAACAAATTCTCCTGCCAAGCAGTTCAACAAATTCTCCAGCTAAACCCTAAACATGCATACAGCCTGATCCTTATGTATTTACATATCTAATACCTAAACTTCAGTTTTACATTTACACCGCTCAAATCTTTCATAACACATTAAAAAAAAAACATCACAATTTTAACATCTAAAAAAATTAAATATACATTTTCATGCATAAATAAGGTGACATACACATAAAAATTTAAGTTTTTGGTGTTAGAGATGTAAATGCAAAAATAAAAATATTAAGTGGTATGTATGTAAATCTTCCTTAGATATGGTATAAGTAGATGCCAGACTCAAACATAACTTGAGACAGTTAAACCAGCAGTGGGCCAATAAGAATTCATAATTTGTACAAATACTACTGCTACAATGATGGAANTGGTAGAAGAGGGAAGTGAGAAGGAGGAGAGAAGAGAGGAGGGAAGAGGCTGTCGGTGACATTGATTCACGGGTTAGGAGGTGATGAGGAGGTGGGGGTAGAAGAGGTAGAAGAAGTGGAGTACTGCGAGCTATATCATGTGAGGACAGGAGGGGTAGCAGTAGCAGGGTATTGCTGTGGCGGTTTGTATGCCGATTCTGCTTGGTAGTGTTTTATTTGTTTATTAATGGAGCGAAGCAGTGACAAGAAGACACGTGGAATTATTAGCTGTTTGCTGTGCGGAGTGCATACGAACCATTGGAATAGCTTCGTGTATCGTGCAGCCTTAGGGGAGGAATGGATCTGATGGGGTGGCAGCGAGTTTCCAAGAAGAAGATTTTGGATTTTTAGTTAAAGATAATTTGGCGATATATACATATTTAGGAATGGATCTGATGGGGTGGCAGCGAGTTTGCAAGAAGAAGAAGATTTTGGATTTTTAGTTAAAGATAATTTGGCTATATATAAATATAAATATGCAAATGAAGAAAAAAAATTTTTATTTCGATGTCTGCACAGCCAACCACCAGCTATCACGTCTGGCGATGATTTGTATAACAATGTGATCATTGGTGATTGGTCATCCTAATTTGTAATATTCGAACAGAATATTTTATCGTAGAAGAAAGGCATAAAAATTTTTATGAGAATAAGTTTGAAAAGAAAAGAAATTATGGGGACATAATTTGTTATATATTTGTAAGTATATAGGTATATTATTCACTTAAAATATAGAAAATCGATTGCAATTTTATACTGAAAATTACATTTATCTTTAAATGTAAGTGTTGGGAAAAATTATTTATAATTTGACTACAGCGGTTGCAAGCAGTGGGTACCGAAAATCATGACTAGTGGTGGTCAACGATATTTGCCAACTATAGAAGTCATTGGTCGACTTTGGTTAGCTGCTACGAAGGATGTGGTTACTCATCAGGCTCGGGTCATAAGGAGCCAAAAATATAGAGAGAAATATAGCGGAGGATCAACCCACGGGAACAGAGAGCCTCTTCTTCTCACTTCCTTCTCTTATTTACATTTAACTTTTACTTATAAATCCTAGGGCGTCTTTTTTTCATGGGATAAAAAATTATATAAATGTACACAATGTTAAGTCATATCCAACAACTTTATATCATTTACAACATATTTATATCATGTTTTATGTCATATACTATAGCTTTATGTCATATCCGACAGCTTCAAGTCATGTTGTACAACATTGTCATATCTCACCATGTGGTTAAACATAAAAGATGGTTAGTTAGGCAGTTTGACAATTTTCTTGCCAAACAGTTCAACAAATTCTCCAGCAGGACATTAACATGCATACAACCTAATCCTTATGTATTTACATATCTAAAACCTAAACTTCAGTTTTACATTTACACCACTCAAATCTTTCATATCACATTAAAAAAAAAAACATCACAATTTTAACTTCTAAAAAAGCAAAATATACATTTTCATGCATAAATAAGGTGACATACACATAAAAATTTAAGTTTTGGCGTTAGATATGTAAATGCACAAATAAAAATATTAAGTGGTATGTATGTAAATCTTCCTTAGATGTGGTATAAGTAGATGCCAGACTAAAACATAACCTGAGACAGTTATACCAGCAGTGGGCCAATAAGAATTCATAATTTGTACAAATACTACTGCTACAATGATGGAACTAGAATCTCAAGAGAGAAGATATGAGAAAATTTACCTCATTTAAGAGGCCAAAAAACTTTAGGAAATCTGCATCGTACCAGATTAATTTAAAGCTAAGACTTCATAATATTCATAAGGGGCATTTACATGCAGACCACACAATTCGCATGCATTTACATTTCTAACACCTAAGCATTCATATTTACATGCATGCCACCCAATCCTTAACATCACATTAAAAATATCATTATAACAATCCTTTTTCGAAGTAAAATATACCCCTTCATGCATAGGTTTATGACACAAAGGTGTTGTGAGTGTAAATATGAAACTTTAGGNGTAAGACTTCATAATATGCATTAGGGGCATTTACATGCATACCACGCAATTCTCATGCATTTACATTTCTAACACCTAAGCATTCATATTTACATGCATACCACCCAATCCTTAACATCAAATGAAAAATATCATTATAACAATCCTTTTTCAAAGTAAAATGTACCCCTTCATGCATAGGTTTATGACACAAAGGTGTTGTGAGTGTAAATATGAAACTTCAGGTGTTAGATATGTAAATACAAAACAATTGTGTGGTGTGCATGTAAATGTCCCTATTTATAAACATGAAAAATTCTCTTTAATCTAGGGATAGTAATTGGCTACAACCCTTTTCTAATTCCACCATTGATTGTGCATAATATGAATCATTAAAAAAAAAAAAGAAAACACCCCTGAAAATCATTGAATAAATAAGTTACGACAAAAAATATCGTAGTTCAATTACGCCATACAATTTTCTCAACAATTACTCCTAATGGAATCAAATACAACAGTAGCATATAATCTGTAAAATTCAAAGTTGTTTGTGAGCACACCATCATACCAGAGTCCTGCTTTTTTGGAAAAAAATATTATGTTTAGACGTCTGCACGTCTTGATAGCCAACCGCCGGGCGTCATATCGCCCGACACCGACGTGTATGGAGATGTGGCACCGTGAGGTTGGCCATACAAACGCAAAATTTTATCACTCTTTTGCGATAATCTCCTTTGATTTTCATTTCTTAACCAGTTTGGTCTTTAGATTGTATGGTCACATTAAACGTAGACCATCTGATGATCTAGTAAGAAGAGTATATGTTTTAGATTCGACTGATGTTAAGAAAGATAGAGATAACAATATAAAAAGACTTGGGCATGTTGTATAAGAAGTGATCTTACTTTATTAGAATGACTTGTGAATGTTTGGTCACATTAAGCGAAAATATGTCACTTGATTGGAAATGTTGAATCTCAAATTGTCCTCCGGAAAAACACTCGTCGAGAGTTGGAACCAAAGAAGGAGAGCAGGGGAGAGAGAGAGAGAGAGAGAGAAACCGACCAAAAATTCTCTTAAGAGAAGAGTCGGGGGAGAAAGTCTCTTTATTGATCGTTGGGCCTCCTATTTATAGCAAGCTTTTTCATACAATTAAAAGTAAGGTAGCGATTATGAAAATTGCTCTTAACTACCAAAAGGAGAGAGTGATTATCGAAACTGCCATTAATATAGTTAATAAGCTAATTTAATACAAGATTCAGATGATTTAAATCTGGATTTGTATTACAATTTGAATTGAATATAAATGTTATTAGTTAGTTGAAGTGCTTGAGTTCAGTCGACCGAGGCGACCGGTAGAATGACGGTTGTTTCTATTGAAGCAAAGTCGATCGATCGTAATTGGACGACCGGACGCTCCTAGGACCATGAGAGTAAGTTGTCGACGACAGGATCTACTGACACCATGTGCTAATTGACTTTGATCGAGTGGATGATCTGTCGAATGGCCGGCTCGGACCGTGTTCCTTTAGTTCGATGTTTTCATTATCCGACCGTCATCCCTGGCCGTAAGATCGATTTGAGATTCATGTAGACAATTTTGGTGCATACATGACATAATGGAGAAAAAGGATTCAAGCATCCGATATCACTTAGTGGAATAAAGGCATGTTGTTGTTGTTATTGTTGCATATATAAACAAATAAAATTTGTATGGTATGTAAATTTTCCTAAAAAATAAGCATTTAATTGAAGATGGAAATTATGAAATCTCAAGCTCTTTCACATATTCCAAGCAAAAAAATGCAATGAAAATACAACTGAATGCATGAATCAAAATTAAATATAGTCAGCCCAATTGATGAGTTGCATACTATTATGATAGAGTTTTTATAAAATTCACAATCCTAATCTCTCAATCATAGCACAAAATCATGCCCCCTTCTTCAAGATATTCGATATCTTTCGGGGCTCTTCTCATTTCCAACCACCATGTCAATGTNTAAACGTCCGCACGTCTTGATAGCCAACCGCCGCGCGCCATATCGCTCGATACCGTCGTGTATGGAGATGCGGCACCCGGCGGTTGGCCATACAAACGTAAAATTTTATCACTTTTTTGCGATAATCTCCTTTGATTTTCATTTCTTAACCAGTTTGGTCTTTAGATAGTATGGTCACATTAAACGTAGACCATCTGATGATCTAGTTAGAAGAGTAGATGTTTTAAATTCGACTTATGTTAAGAAAGATAGAGATAATAACATAAAAAGACTTGGGCATGTTTTATAAGAAGTGATCTTACTTCATTAGAATGACCTGGGAATGTTTGGTCACATTAAGCGAAAATATGTCACTTGATTGAAAATGTTGAATCCCAAATTGTCCTTCGGAAAAACACTCGTTGAGAGTTGGAGCCAAAGAAGGAGAGCAGGGGAGAGAGAGAGAGAGAGAAACCGACTAAAAATTCTCTTAAGAGAAGAGTCAGGGGAAAAAGTCTCTTTATTGATCGTTGGGTCTCCTATTTATAGCAAGCTTTTTCATACAATTACAAGTAAGGTAGCAATTATGAAAATTGCTCCTAACTATCAAAAGGAGAGAGTGATTATGGAAACCGCCATTAATATAGTTAATATGCTAATTTAATACAAGATTTAGATGATTTAAATCTGGATTTGTATTACAATTTGAATTGAATATAAATGTTATCAGTTAGTTGAAGTGCTTGAGTTCAGTCGACAGAGGCGACCGGGAGAATGACGGTCGTTTCTATTGAAGCAAAGTCGATCAATCGTAACTGGACGACCAGACACTCCTAGGACCATGAGAGTGGCTTGCCGACGACAGAATCCACTGACATCATGTGCTGATTGACTTTGACCGAGTGGATGATCCGTCGAATGGTCAGCTCAGACCGTGTTCCTTTAGTCCGATGTTTTGATTATCTGACCGTCATCCCTGGCCGTAAGGTCGCTTTGAGATTCATGTAGACAATTTTGGTGCATATAGGACATAATGAAGAAAAAGGATTCAAGCATCCGACATCACTTAGTCGAATAAAGGCATGGTGTTGTTGTCATTGTTGCATATATAAATAAATAAAATTTGTATGGTATGTAAATTTTCCTAAAAAATAAGCATTTAATTGAAGATGGAAATTATGAAATCTCAAGCTCTTTCACATATTCCAAGCAAAAAAATGCAATGAAAATAAGCTTTATACAACTGAATGCATGAATCAAAATTAAATATAGTCAGCCCAATTGATGAGTTCCATACTATTATGATAGAGTTTTTATAAAATTCACAATCCTAATCTCTCAATCATAGCACATAATCATGCCCCCTTCTTCAAGATATTCGATATCTTTCGGGGCTCTTCTCATTTCCAACCACCATGTCAATGTTACCATAGAAGTTGATTTGCAATGTGCAACGAAATTTATATAAGATTCTTCTTCGTAGAACATAAGTTAGACTCCACTATTCATCATGGGCACACAATGGCATTCACAGCCATGTTCTTCAACCTTTGCATTCAATAATGAGAGCAGAAAGAAAATCATATAAACTATTTAACTAATTACCAAGTCGCACACAAAACAAAATGGAGACCACCAACATCTTATTTCAAGTAAGATAAAATAAATCATATTTCACAACAATGTGGCTACCTTAAGTGTGGTGAAAAATGCTTTAAATTCCAATTAGGGATATTTAATTATNGTTAACTACACAAAACAAAATGGAGACCACCAACATCTTATTTCAAGTAAGATAAAATAAATCAAATTTCACAACAATGTGGCTACCTTAAGTGTGGTGAAAAATGCTTTAAATTCCAATTAGGGATATTTAATTATGTACCAATCAATTCCTACGGCACCCAAATTTGCTTTTACTTTTATGCCACCCAAATCTTTCATATCACATATTCCAATTATTCAAACCATAAACATAACGGTTAGACTTCTATATCAGAAAGAAGCCACAAGTAATCCTAGACCACAAGCTCCTTCCCTCACAATAAATACAGAACCCACTTCTAAATATAAGATACTCAGTAAGAAATTCATATATCAAAACCATATCATCTACAATAGTTTGCATTCNAAACCCACTTCTAAATATAAGATACTCAGTAAGAAATTCATGTATCAAAACCATATCATCTACAATAGTTTGCATTCAAATTTTCATTTAAATCAAAATTAGTAGAAAGACATATTTCAACATAGAAGGAATAGATAGCCTTTCCCAGAAGCAGAACCAGATTATGTTCACTGCGGGCAACCCTGAAATTTGAAATTTCTTTATACAAGCAGTAAAATTTAATATTTTTTTCTTATATAGTTTAGGTAATTTAGTAGTTTTGCCCTCTCTCGATATACCTAATACTTTTAAAAATTTTAAATATTTCATAATTTTTTGCACTCTAAAAAAATAAGACTGGTTCAACCCCTACTTCCAACAAAGTAATGTAAAACAAATATTACAATGATATATTCCCTATCTTAAAAGGCTGATAAATGCAACATAAATATCTGAGATTTAAAACCAAAAAAATTTTCTTCATATAACCGAACTAGTAAAGGGCCAATATTTGCATTATAGGACAAATGCAATCAAAGATCACAAACTGTAGCTACTTCCAAGATCAGTAAGATAGGAATCAAACGTATACTCACATCATAAAGCTGGAAAATCTCAAGATAAAATGAAAAAAAAAGTCAAAATGAGACTTCAAGTTATTGAATTTGCATTGAAATAAGTGCAATATATAAAAAACGAATCAAATCTTATATTAAAATTATTTCAAAGCAATTAACGGCCTAAAGGCCCATTCTCATAAAAAATTTAATCGGAATATCCTTCAAAAAAATTTTTAGAGCCAACTCTGACCAATCCTTAAACAAGCTAAGGAGATGTTGGATAGTACCTTTTCTAATAGGATTTACGATGGATTTATGAATTTAGTGTAAATCCAATCAAATAGTAAAATGCAACTCATGTTAAATCCTGCAACCGTTAAATCAGAATTTCTTCTGGTTTCGCCCGTAAATCCAGATTTACTAAACCCAATAGTTTGACATATTGATAAATCCGGATTTACAGGATTTACTAAATACTATTCAAGTTAAATCATGTTTGCTGCCAGACAGCCCCTAAAAATGATATTCCACCATATTGAACAAAAGTTTGCATCAACTCATCATCAAATTATCAAAAGGCAATGAAATATATTTACAGGAACCAAGCTATAGAGCCCATATCTTTAATAATTCCACATGTCCCGGTTATCAACATAGAAATTATGTATGACAATACATGAATACTGAAACAAGTTAGAAGAAAAAGATCAAACCATTTTAAAAAAAGAAAAAATAAGGAGAGGTGGAGAGATAAGAAGAAAAAAAAAGGGCATAAGTTACTTATCGTCATTGTTAGGACAATCTCTCGCAAGATGCCCACGCTCTCCACAGTTATAACATCCCCTTTCACCGCCAGAGTAGCCGCCGATACTAACTTTTGCAGAGCTTCCTCCTTCCTGGTTACAATCCCTCGCCAAATGCCCATTTTTTCCACAGTTATAACACGAACCCCCAAATCTACGGTTAGTGGAGCGATTACCTTGGGTGCAATCTCTAGCTAGATGCCCTGATTTCCCACAGTCATAGCACGGGGGACCTCTTTCTCCTCCTCTTCCTCCCTCTCTTCCTCGAGAACTTTGAAGGCATTCCCTCGCGAAGTGTCCAGCTTCCCCGCAATTATAGCACGGAGCACCACCACTTCTGCCCAAACTCCGTCCTCCACCTCTCGCAACCCCTCCAGGCCCTTTACCTTTCCACGCTGAGAAGCCCAATTCCCCATTACTAGCCGTCACAGAAATCCCTGCTTTTTCCCGAAAAGTGACGTCAACAGCCTTCGTCCGTCCGTCCTCCCCTTTCTCGACAGAGAACTCTAAAGAATCGCCACTGGAAAGCATCTGAAAACCTTCGGAGTGGAGGGAGCTCTTGTGCACGAAGAAGACCTCTCCGTCTATGTCAGAGGTTACGAAACCATAACCCTTTTGCCTGTTTAACCACTTCAGCTTCCCCGTCAGCCGTTTTTTTTCAGACATTTCACCGGAACCCTAACCCTAACCCTAACCCTAGCCCAACAGATTAGTGCAGAGAGAAAGCGAGAAGGTACCGAGCAGAATACGAGATCAGATTCGATGAACAAGAGCTTTGATTTCTTCTTCTTCCACCGACGATTCGAGAAAATATGGGCCTCTTCGATTCCCCGACCTTCGCTTCCACCAACTTTTTGGCCAAGAATAAAGTGGGATTGTGGAAATTTCAGCCAGGTGAGGACCGCTTTGTTGTTATTGGACGGCAGTGATTGTGGCTGTCAGGAGGAAGAAACGGTTGGTAACTTCCAACAGTATTAACCGTCCGTTTATATTTATGTTATTGAAACCTAAAGAATGGCTACAAATAGATTATATTACCTCGTTCTTATTTTTTCTATTGTTTTTTTTTTCTAGCCCTACAAGGAAAAGATCACAGAGTTTATATAAAAGAAAAGAAAGAGGATCCATGAGAAGATAACATTCATGATCGGAAATCCTCGACCCATTTTCCAACCCCTTCACTCATCTCATAAAGTTGTATGGATTCACAAAAAAGATTAAACAAACATTTTTAAAAATAATTGTGTGTGTGTGTGTGTGTGTTGTATAACCTAAAACGAAGCCTCGCCGAGCAGGAGGATCCGCCTTCGGAGACANGTTTTTTTCTAGCCCTACAAGGAAAAGATCACAGAGTTTATATAAAAGAGGGGATGGTGAAAAGAAGAAAGAGGATCAATGAGAATATAACATTCATAATCGGAAATCCTCGACCCATTTTCCAACCCCTTCACTCACCTCATGAAGTCTCTTCCAGATTTTATGAATTCACAAAAAAGATTAAACAAACATTTTTAAAAATAATTGTGTGTGTGTGTGTGTGTTGTATAACCTAAAACGAAGCCTCGCCGAGCACGAGGATCCGCCTTCGGAGACAAACTAACAGACATGCAACTATTGGGTTGACTACTATCCCCCAACAAACCGACCACCTGGGCCAACCACTGCCAATTGACTGACCAACATGGGTTGGCCACATGCAAGCTACCGACCAGTCACTTGGGTCGACCACCACCAATCGCCTGGCCACTTACACCCAGCCAACTGACCACCATGTGACTGTCACAGTGAAGGAAGAACGATCGACCACTTCGGTCGACCCTCGATGCAGACAAGTTCAATTGTGGGAAGCTCCAGAAGAACCGGTCCGGGCAAAAAAATTACCAAAACACCCATCACTGCTTCCCTTTAAATAAGGGCGTAAATGTAACCTCATCGCCCTGTCATTATTTCTCTATAAATAGAGAATCCCTCAGCATGTAAATGAGGTCGTTAGGCTCTCTCTTTCTCTCTCTCTCTCTCTCCTCGAGTAGGGACTAGGGAGCTTGCTTCCCTTCCTCCTCACTTGTAACCAAACTTGTGTGGAATAGTAGGAGTCGCTGAGCCTGAGGACCACCGCTCTTTGCCTCTCAATAGAGTAACCTTCTCTCTTTCTTGTTCCCCCATAATCTAGTTTTTGCCATCAATTTTTGATGTCACAAGTATAGAGTGTCCACTGGAACGACATTATATTTAATAACCCCTAAGATGTAATTAATCAAGTGAGATACTTCCAATTCGGAGAACTATAGACTCCAACACAAGAAAACACACCTGAATCTCTGGTTGTGGGTTACTTTCGTAGTGATTTTTTTTTTTCATATATGACACAAGCTGTTTCGGTTTGATATTGTTCACACGTATATGCTTGAACTATTGCAGCAATGTTCGATGCATGGAAGTTCTCCACGCTCTTTTTCTCTGTTTGTCACCCTTTGTCGTATGTCCTGCTTTTTCAATTTCACTCTTATTCCAGCCATTCACATGATCTGAAAGAGAGACTTATCCGGGAAAGAAATTATACGATGATGACAAACTGATTACTTCTTTAAAAATAAAAAGAGAAATGAATGAAAACAATTTTAAGCTGGAACAAAACCAAATAACTCAATTTGAACCAACTAGTTATGATTTAGTGTCAGATCGAGTCAATTTTACGCTGGAATGGATTCAAATAATGAGGCATGGGTTAGCTTTAAGCTATACTCAATCCCTTCAAACTGATTTTATGCCGACCCCAGCTTGGCTCAAAATCAGATCGTTAACAACCCAAATTATGTATGCAGTTTGACAACACTTATGAATAGAAAGACTCAAGAAAGTCACTACTAGATTAGGCAGAGTGCATTGATGAAAAGTTAAATGACAAGGATAAATAATGTGGTATTTTACTATTACTTATAAAATCAAGTACATGAAAGTAAATAATAAGTTTTAGGTATTAAATGTGTAAAAATGATAATTTTGAGCTTTTTGTGTGTTAATTTCCTTTTATAAATGCTCAAAATATTTAAACACTTCCAATAAAAAAAATAGAGGAAATTTCTTGTGATCAATTATGAAGGGAAGAATTCATAGGCCTCTTATTGGTGGAAAAACTAATTATTTATTTGAATTCATGGAAATATGGTATATTTAAAAGTATACAAAAGAGATATCAATACAAGCAACACTTGTGAATCACCGTAACCGATAGGTAGCTCGTACCTCGATGAGAAGTCTGTGAGATGGCTATAAGACTATTGTATTGCCAATCCTTGATTCTTGTTGGGGGTCTCAGAGACGCCCGTGAGACTATTTATGCTAGTGAGGAACTAGATTCTTTCCCTGAATTGAAGCTATCAGTAGATAGGTCGATGCCTTCAGTCGGTTTTCTTACAATGGTAAGCTCTCATGCTTTATTTGCCCTGCTTTAGTTCAATTGATTCAAATTTGAATTGTTTGATCGTTCTTTTTATTCTTCTCTAAACTCAGTTGGCCTTTGCTTTGACGACTATACTCGATCGAATAAGTGGTCTTCCTGATCTTTTATCAGAGCCTTTAGTCGTACCTTCCAAACTATTGGATCTTCTCAAAATCTACACTAGCACATTTTCTTATGCACAACTTATATTTTCACTGCGACAAATTGTAATTTCGAGATGACCTAAATGTACATGCACTAGTTTCAAATGTAATAAAAGCAATCAATGATTATATAACAANCAAGCAGAACCAGGTTATGTTCAGTGCGGGCAACCCTGAAATTTGAGATTTCTTTATACAAGCAGTAAAATTTAATATTTTTTTCTTATATAGTTTAAGCAATTTAGTAATTTTGCCCTCTCTCGATATACCTAATACTTTTAAAAATTTGAAATATTTCATAATTTTTTGCACTCTAAAAAAATAAGACTGGTTCAACCCCTACTTCCAACAAAGTAATGTAAAACAAATATTACAATGATGTATTCCCTATCTTAAAAAGCTGATAAATGCAACATAAATATCTGAGATTTAAAACCACAAAAATTTTCTTCGTATAACCGAACTAGTAAAGGGCCAATATTTGCATTATAGGACAAATGCAGTCAAAGATCACAAACTGTAGCTACTTCAAAGATCAGTAAGATAGGAATCAAACGTATGCTCACATCATAAAGCTGGAGAATCTCAGGATAAAATGAAAAAAAAAAGTCAAAATGAGACTTCAAGTTATTGAATTTGCATTGAAATAAGTGCAATATATAAAAAACGAATCAAATCTTATATTAAAATTATTTCAAAGCAAAGGCCCATTCTCATAAGAAATTTAATCGGAATATCCTTCGAAAAAATTTTTAGAGCCAACTCTGACCAATCCTTAAACAAGCAAAGGAGCTGTTGGATAGCACCTTTTCTAATAGGATTTACGATGTATTTATGAATTTAGTGTAAATCCAGCAAATAGTAAAATGCAACTCGTGTTAAATCCTGCGACCGTTAAATCAGAATTTCTTCTGGTTTTGCCCGTAAATCCAGATTTACTAAACCCAGTAGTTTGACAGATTTGATAAGTCCGGATTTACAGAATTTACTAAATCCTATTCAAGTTAAATCATGTATGCTACCAGACTGCCCCTAAAAATGATATTCCACCGTATTGAACAAAAGTTTGCATCAACTCATCATCAAATTATCAAAAGGCAATGAAATATATTTACAGGAACCAAGCTATAGAGCCCATATCTTTAATAATTCCACATGTCCCGGTCATCAACATAGAAATTATGTATGACAGTACACGAATACTGAAACAAGTTAGAAGAAAAAGATCAAACCATTTTAAAAAAAGAAAAATTAAGGAGAGGTGGAGAGATAAGAAGAAAAAAAAAGGGCATAAGTTACTTATCGTCATTGTTAGGACAATCTCTCGCAAGATGCCCACGCTCTCCACAGTTATAACATCCCCTTTCACCGCCAGAGTAGCCGCCGATACTAACTTTTGCAGAGCTTCCTCCTTCCTGGTTACAATCCCTCGCCAAATGCCCATTTTTTCCACAGTTATAACACGAACCCCCAAATCTACGGTTAGTGGAGCGATTACCTTGGGTGCAATCTCTAGCTAGATGCCCTGATTTCCCACAGTCATAGCACGGGGGACCTCTTTCTCCTCCTCTTCCTCCCTCTCTTCCTCGAGAACTTTGAAGGCATTCCCTCGCGAAGTGTCCAGCTTCCCCGCAATTATAGCACGGAGCACCACCACNCCTCTCATAAGGCTGTTTGGTATCTTATTTTAGACTTGATTTAAGCAAGATTTAGTGTAAAATCTTACAATCAATTTTCTTTTTTTTTTGTTTTTTTGTTTTTAGGATTTTAAATCATGCTGATTTGATAAATTCTTTTTCAGCCTTGTTATTGGTTAAACACATGTTCTTTTTTTTCTAACCCATCATTCACTGGGTTTAGTGGATTTCACTACTCTTATAATTCTTAAATTGCAAAACAAATACCTGCTGAACATTGTACGAAGATTAGTTAGATTTAATAGCAGTTATGCCATTTAAGTTTCTCTTTAATTCTCCCAAAAAAATACTAAATACCAATTGAGTTAAATACTAACTTTAGCCAATCAACCATTAGTCATATTAAATAAGTAAATTTAAAAAACAGACCCATTAGTCAAAATATAACAATTTTCTTTTTCTGTTTGAATTTGAGTGGTTTTGCCTCTTTTTTTTTGGATTACAAGTCAATTCTATATTCTTATGGATTAAAGAAACTTTCATCTCTTCGACATTGCCATATGTTTGGTTGATTTAACAGTTAAACTTCATGTTCTGGTATGGGAGTGGTCCACCTACTTTACATAATCACATTATATGTGAAGGGATTTTTTCTGAAGATAACCGAGTGAGGTGAATAATTGTTGGCTATTTTAATGTCAAGCGCTAGTATCATAACCTTCATTCTTAGAATATATAGGTAAGGTTATCGACGTATGGATGATTTTATGTGGATGGTGAGCCATTGGCCTTAAATAGGTCAAAATATATGAGTGCTTAACGGAGATAATCATGAGTTTATTCAAAAAAAAATTGAGAGTACTTTTTAGGAGAATATGGTTGATGAAAAAAGTAAAGGTTAAAAAGTACTATTAGATTGCCAACTTTACCTCTTCCATTTTGCGCTCTGTGACATTCTTACTTTATCTTATCTTCTTATTTCCTTTTGTTTCTTTCTCCTCTGCTTCTCTTAACCATCTTTCTTGTCTTCATTTATTGTTTCCTTGCTTAGCAATGAAGTCCTGTTCCCTTAGGATTCTCTTAAGCAGAGGAGGAGAGAGAACGCTAGAGAGAGATGTCAGACTTAATAAGTGGAGAGAAAGGGGCAACCTTAAGGGATATGGATTTTGATGAGGCTAATTGTTCATGAATATATTTTTTTTGTTTAAATATTTCTCTAATAGATGCAAATATTTATACATAAAAAGCATGATAAAATAATTTAGACTTAAGCCACAAAACTAACTTCTGAATTTAGTATAACTAGGAGGNGCCAGCCGACCACCTGGGTCAACCACTGCCAATTGACCGACCAACATGGGTTGGCCACATGCAAGCTACCGACCAGTCACTTGGGTCGACCACCACCAATCGCCTGGCCACTTACACCCAGCCACCTGACCACCATGTGACTGTCACAGTGAAGGAAGACAGTCGGGCAAACCCTAACGATCGACCACTTCGGTCGACCCTCGATGCAGACAAGTTCAATTGTGGGAAGCTCCAAAAGGACCGGTCCGGGCAAAAAAATGACCAAAACACCCCTCACTGCTTCCCTTTAAATAAGGGCATAAATGTAATCTCATCGCCCTGTCATTATTTCTCTATAAATAGAGAACCCCTTTGCATATAAAAGAGGTCTTTAGGCTCTCTCTCTCTCTCCCCCTCAAGTAGGGAGCTTGCTTCCCTTCCTCCTCACTTGTAACCAAACTTGTGTGGAATAGTAGGAGTCGCTGAGCCTGAGGACCACCGCTCTTTGCCTCTCAATAGAGTAACCTTCTCTCTTTCTTGTTCCCCCATAATCTAGTTTTTGCCATCAAATTTTGATGTTACAAGTATGGAGTGTCCACTGGAACAACATTATATTTGATAACCCCTAAGATGTAATTAACCAAGTGAGATATTTCTCATTCGGAGAACTTTAGACTCCAACACAAGAAAACACACCTGAATCTTTGGTTGTGGGTTACTTTCGTAGTGATTTTTTTTTTTTTGCATATATGACACAGGCTATTTCAATTTGATATTGTTCAAACGTATATGCTTGAACTATCGTAGCGATCTTCGATGCACGTAAGTTCTCCACGCTCTTTTTCTCTGTTTGTCTGCCTGTATCGTATGTACTGCTTTTTTAATTTCACTCTTATTCTGGTCATTCACATGATCTGGAAGAGAGACTTATCCGGGAAAGAGAATTATATGATGATGGACAAACTGATTACTTCTTTAAAAATAAAAAGAGAAATGAATGAAAACAATTTTAAGCTGGAACAAAACCAAATAACTCAATTTGAACAAACTAGTTATGATTTAGAGTCAGATCGAGTCAATTTTAAGCTGAAATGGATTCAAATAATGAGGCATGAGTTGGCTTTAAGCTACACTCAATCCCTTTAAACTGATTTTATGCCGACCCCAGTTTGGCTCAAAATCAGATCGTTAACAACCCAAATTATGTGTGCAGTTTGACAACACTTATGACTAGAAAAACTCGAGAAAGTCACTACAAGATTAGGCAGAGTGCACTGATGAAAAGTTAAATGACAAGGATAAATGATGTGATATTTTACTATTACTTAAAAAATCAAGTACATGAAAGTAAATAATAAGTTTTAGGTATTAAACGTGTAAACATGATAATTTTGAGCGTTTTGTTCGTTAATTTCTTTTTATATATGCTCAAAATATTTAAACACTTCCAATAAAAAAATAGAGGAAATTTCTTGTGATCAATTATGAAAGGGAAGAATTCATAGGCCTCTTATTGGTGGAAAAACTAATTATTTATTTGAATTCATGTAAATATGGTATATTTAAAAGTATACAAAAGAGATATCAATACAAGCAACACTTATGAAACACCGTAACCGATAGGTAGCTCATACCTCGACGAGAAGTCTGTGAAATGGCTATAAGAGTATTGTATTGTCAATCCTTGATTCTTGTTGGGGGTCTCAGAGATGTTCGTGAGGCGATTTATGCTGGCGAGGAACTAGATTCTTTCCCTGAATTGAAGCTACCAGTAGATAGGCCAATGCCTTCAGTCGGTTTTCTTACAATGGTAAGCTCTCATGCTTTATTTGCCCTGCTTTAGTTCAATTGGTTCAAATTTGAATTGTTTGATCGTTCTTTTTATTCTTCCCTAAACTCAGTTGGCCTTTGCTTTGACGACTATATCCGATTGAATAAGTGGTCTTCCTGATCCTTTGTCGGAGGGCCTTTAGTCGTACCTTCTGAACTATTGGATCTCCTCAAAATCTACACTAGCACATTTTCTTATGCACAACTTATATTTTCACTATGACTTGCAATTTCGAGATGACCTAAATGTACATGCACTAGTTTCAAATGTAATAAAAGCAATCAATGATTATATAACAATATATATATATATATATA
>JXCR01133519.1:68861-90092 GCA_002079205.1 Phalaenopsis hybrid cultivar
TGAGAAGATAGAGATGGTGGAGTTATCTTATTGTTGTCATGATTTTTAATTTGCCATGCAAATCTGGTAGGCTTATGTCTTGAGCTTGTTGGACTACGACTTTTTTATTTGGCTTAAATTGCTTAAGAGATTAATTTTCCTTGTGGTGACCCTTATATTGCCTTCTTAGAGCTGCATGAATATGTTCATCTTCTAATGTTTTTGTTGGCTGCGGCTTCTTATTTTTTACATATTGGAAGATGTTGAGCGGACTTATATTTTTGTACTTATGAAAATACTGATTACTTTATTTGGTGGCTTTAATATTGGCTCCAAGTCCGTGTGTAATTGACATGTTTACTGTATATTTTTCTTTCTCCATCTATTATTGTTCCTTTTGTAAGTGTGTAACATCCTATCAAATAAGTATGAGTTTTCTAAGATTAAATGACGTTTTTCTAGTAGTGCCATATTAGATATGACCTTATCCATGAATTATTCGGAGATGAAAAACTTGATTGGGCATTGTTCTATAACTCCAAATTCAATATACCTTTTTAACTCTCTCCAAGTTATTTGTCTTTAGGTGAGGAAGGTGTCTATCCCTAAATTTCTACCAAAACTTTAATACGATTCATCACACTTGCTGAACCTACAGTTGCTCCAACAATGTTAGATTTTACCTAAATGTTTATCTGAAGAGCTCCCCCCTTTTCTGACTTCTTACATGCGTTATTTATGTTAGAAATCCTTCCATTTCATTCACGATTGTGGTGAATGTTTCCTTTGTTATGACAACCTATATAATTGGCCTCTTTTTAGGGTTGAATTCTAGCAATCATTGTCTATATGAATTATGATTTTGAATTGCATGCATTAATTATTATGGCTCGTAGCTTCTCTTATCCTACATTGCAATTTTGAGGGAGTTATAATCTTTCGTTTTTGGTATTTTTATTGGGCCAATACTTCTTGATTGTTATGAATGGAGCTTGATTTGATTGCTCTCGACACAAAATATCTTCACTCATGCTTTTGTCCTCTACACAACTCTTACATCTTTCAAGAAAATTTATTTTTCTATCAAAGAAATTTCTGAGAAAATTGATTGCCTCTTGATATCGGTGGTGTTTGCATGCATGGCTTGCTTTTCATGTCTAGATGTATTTTGTAGATCCACTCATCATTTTCATGGCAATTCAGATAACATGTATATTGGAAATCCTTTGAGCATACACCTCATTCTTGAAGGATCATGATTCTTAGCCTCTATACTTTATTACATTTATTTAAGTCATTTTAAATTGTGCATGTGAGATTTTTTTGTGCATGATTATAATTCAATATTGAAAGTATGCCTCTAACATTTTCACCAATTTACTCACCTACTTTGTATCGATTGTATCGTTATGTGAGCAGATTTCTACTTATATAATTTAAATGATAGTTAATTCTGATCACAATAGTTCCCATTTTCCTCTTCTACTTCGTCTTTCTATCTGTACCTCAAAAAAATACAATCATTCTCTTAAGGGAATATTTCCTCTTGTGATATTAGACTTTTAGGCTACATGTGTCCTTTGGTGAGTCAAATTTTGTGCTTCTTGCTAGGTTTTTAAGCTTTTTTAACGCACTTCAAGTTTTAATCCTTCCTTGGTTTCCTGTGGAAGATTTTCCTTGTACACTTATGGATTTAACGTCTTCAATTAGCTCTTAGATTATTGCTCTTCATTTTATTTGTAGTTTTTCGTCTCATACTCAACACGCAAGATATACACGGTAATGCCAAAAATTATCCAAAATTAAGGGGATTATATTTGTCAAATAACCACCTAACAATGGATGAATGATGTAGGTGGGAATTTGATATAAAATATCATTGTTATTGCTTTTATTCTTAGAATGCCTAAATAAGATTGTTGAAGTGTAAAAGACAACAGGTTTTATTGTAGATGGTGAATCTTTGCCAACTGTGTAAAATATTTTTTTATTTGATGATGTTGTGATTAAGTAGGCTAAAATAGTTCCTCAATAGGGATAACTATTTAGGTTAACCAAGGGCTTAATAGAGTATTCCAGAGGGCAATGAGAGAATAGTGTTTAAAATAATATAATTGATGAAAGTAGCAAACTTAAGAGTTATTTGTAGATAACCTGCCTTACCTCTTTTATTTTGTTGGCACAATGATCTTTTTCTTCGTCCTTTTTGTTATTGCTTTAGATACAATCATGCATTTTATATCACACAATGCGTTTTATTTTAAAAAGAATGCAATTGTAATAATTTTTTTTATAATTAAATAAAACAATAGATAATTATTTTTAAAGCAAAAAATGCAATTCAATTGTCACATGGGCCTAGCATAAACTTTCTTTAACATATAGTAAGATTCACAAAAGATAGTCTATTTGAAAAATAATCTATGATGGAAAAGAATGCAAATTAACTTGCAAATAAAACTACCATGGTAATTGCAATGCATAATTATATAGCAAATTCTAAATTTTGGGTCTTAGATTTAAATAATAATAAAAATGTCAAATTAGTCTTTATATTTTTTTTAATATTGGTTAAAACAGTCTCCATGCTCTTTTAAAGGAATGATTATGTCAATCTGAGTATTAATTTAATAATTTTATAAACTCTTTTGCCTGAATAGTCTCGTGTAAATTAGTCTTTATACTTGTTTAATATAGGTTAAAACAGCCCCCATACTCATTTAAAGGGAGGATTATTTCAACCCGAGTATTAATTTACTCTGGTTCCATAGTCTATAAAAATGTTAAATTAGTCTATGCTTTTTTTAATAAAGGTTAAAACAGTCTCTATACTTTTTTAAAGGTTTGCATGGGTATTAATTTAATACTTTTATAATTCCTGTTGCTAGATACACCTTTCATGCATTAGCTAATATAACTTATATGTAAAATTGAAGTTTAGGTGTTAGACATGTGAATGCATAGAAATTGAGAGGTATGCATGCGCTTAAAATCTATAGATATTGTCTTTAATCTCATGCAACCATGCATTTATAAATCATCTAAACTCGATCCACTTCACAATCCAACAAATCGAGCCAATGTCTGTTCGAACTCAAACCTTCAAATCATCTTACGAGCTGGTTCAGCTCAATTACAAAGCCAATATTTTTAGCCATTTAATCAGGGGGGCATTTTCTATGTATTTACATATAAAAACACCTAAAATTTACTGTTTACATTATGCCACACAAAGTTTCCATATCACATACAGAATGCCACCATTCTGACTTTTTCATGCATAGGCTAGGCGACATATATGTAAAAGATTGAAGTTTAGATGTTACATAATACATAAAATTGAGTGGTATGTATGTAGATCTTCCAGTTTCTTAAAGGTACATTACATATCTAAGATCTAAATTTTACATTTTACATTCATACAACCTCAAATCTTTCACATCACTACATCAATACCACCACCATTGAAACTTTGAAAAACTGGAATCATGCATATAGAGAAGGTGGCATATATGTTAAAAATTTGACTAGTATAGGCGTTAGATATGTAAATACATAAGAATTAAGTGGTATGTATGTAATATTTGTTATATAATGGATGCAGGCCTTGGCTCAGGTAGGAGGTATTGTGATGCTGCAGCCTGAAGTAGGAGGCTCTCAGGACAATTTCTTCTTTGCGGGCATTGATAAGGTGAGGTTTAGAAAGCCAGTAATAGCGGGGGATACGCTGGTCATGAGAATGACTCTCATTAAATATAACAAAGCCTTCGGGTTAGTGAAGATGGGCGGGAAGGCTTATGTGGGTGGAGATGTAGTTTGTGAGGGAGAGTTCTTGCTGGCAACTGGANGATGAGAATGACTCTCATTAAATATAACAAAGCCTTCGGGTTAGTAAAGATGGGCGGGAAGGCTTATGTGGGTGGAGATGTAGTTTGTGAGGGAGAGTTCTTGCTGGCTACTGGATCTGGAAATAAATAATAAATACATAAATAAACAAAAATAAATAATAAATATTAGATCCAGCTTTTGCTTAATTGAAACATTTATATAATTTGGTGTAATTCAGAATTATTCATGTAGTTTTGTTTGAGGATTTGTTTGGGAAGATTATAATTGTTTGTGAAATAAGTTGTGATATTTGTAAGGGGCTATTGATGCTAGGAAGATTTAGGGCCCGTTTGGGGCAGCTTATAAATGCGGCAGCGCTTTTGAAAATGCCACCTAACCGTTTGGTTTGCGCGTTTTTGAAAACACTGTCTGCCGCGTTTGAGTTTTTTACATTAAACGCAGGCCGCGGGTCGAAGTTTCAGGATAAGTTGTTTATCTTGAAACGCACAAGCTGTCCCAAACAGATCCTTACACGCGCCCCTCAATGCCTCTGTGTTTACACATGTTACACTTGAATTTTAATTTGTTTCATACATGCCATCTTACCTATGTATGGAAACGGGTGTTTCACTTTTGATGATAGTCGAACACTAAAATTTTTCAGATTATCATTTCACATCATTCTTATATATATATACAAGCTCAAGCTATAAGTGGCTCGTGAGCTGAGCTCTATTATTTAACAAGCCAAGTGCTAGCTAGACTTGACTCAACTCGTTAGCTCGTGAGCTAGCTCATTTAATAAAAAAATTAAAATAAATGTACTTAAAATATATTAAATTAAAAAAAATTTCCTTTAAAATATTAAAATGTTTATATTTTAAATGAGTTATTTATTATTATTTTTTCTCATAATTATTTGTTTTATTTATCATTTTATTATATTTTTTTAAAAAAATTAATAATATTTTTTTATTATATAATAAACAAGTTAGCTTGAATTTAGACTTGAGATTAACGTCCCGTTTGGGGCGACTTAAAAGTGTGGTGGCGTTTTTGAAACTCTACTTTTTCAGTGCGGTTTTAAAAACCCGTGTTTCACTATTTAGGATAAACAGTGAACGCGGGGCTATAGGCGAGGATCGCGTTTTGGTCAGATCATTTTCCTCTGCTGCCCTCGCATTGCTCTCGGTTGCCCTGTTCTTCACTCCTGCAATCGTGCCCTAGCTACCCGAGAAGAAGGTGTAAAGTGGTAAAACAAATGGTGCATCCTCATCTCCTTCATCTTTTCTTCTTATTTGCGTTTTCGCGTGATCGTACCCTGTTCTTCTTCTTCTTTGCTTTTTCGGTTGCCCTGTTCTTCGCTTGACCGATCGTGCCCTAACTACCCGAGAAGAAGGTGTATAGTGGTAAAACAAATCTGTGCACCCTCATCTCCTTCCCACCCTTCTTCTTCTTTGCGTTTTCTGGGTTTCTCCTCTCCCCTGGTCATCACTCGCTGTGTATTTTTTTTCCTGTGAGACTGTATATGTGGTTTCATGGCATTCTGGTGTGATATAACTATTTTTGATTCATGATTATTGTTAGATCCATACGAAAGAACATTGTTTAAATTTTTTTGAGCTTTTATAGGGTTTTGAAATTCGACACTGGTGTTAGCAGTTTCATTTCAATTATTTTTATTTAATGCAAATCTAAATGAGTGGTTCTTTTATATGCAAATCAAGTTTCATTTCAATTTCTCTCTCATTGCTGCAACAGCGAGTCGTCTGCATGCAAGTAGGTCTCTTTGGTGTATTGAGATGCTAATATAACTTAGAAATTGGTTGCAAAACAAAATAAAATGGAAAAATTCTATATTTCCATCTTTTAGTGCCATCATGTTATTATTATTATTATTAGGGTGTAAGTATAAAAATATTACATTGTATGAGGTGTTGTTAGGGAGGCATTAGGCTATGAAAGATTTGCAGCAAGCTGATGATGTTTGCCACTTGCATGATGCTATGGTTGTTCAATGAAGTATCCTCTCTGCCTTGTGTAACTTGTTATTTTTCATTATAAGGTTTTAGCAAAGAAATGTGACAAATAGAGTGGATCTGGAGATGATGAGGTAACTTTAGTTTCTATGTGAGGGGCCTAATTTATTTATGTACTGCAAATGGTCATATAATGTTGAGTAAACATGGAGTATTGCATATTTTGTATTAATGAGGCTAAATTTTGATATGAATGAGGTTTCTTAATTTGAATTTGAGATCATATTGGTGTTTGCTAGCTTATGTTGTAGTCAAATGTTGCTAGAAAATACAAAGTTCTTGTATTGCAGTTGATTGTCCTTAGTTATATCAAATTTTTTGTATTTCAGTTGATTGTCCTACACTGGTACGAAAAGTCTACAGGTATATCAAATTTTTTTAAAATTTTAAAAATCATGCAATACTTGTTGTGAATATGTGATTGTATTACATACATGTCATCATACCATTCGTTCATGCCACACTAAAGAATGAGTAAATCTAAAGAGTCCGGATCATCGACTATGTGGGATAAATATGCTACTACTATTTTTTGTGATCTATGTTTGAGGGAGGTCGAATTAGGAAATTGACCCACTATTTTTTTTAATAAAGAAGGTTGACAGAATCTTACGACTAAATTTAAGGAAATAATTGGAAGGAATTACGATCGGATGAAACTAAAAAACAAATGAGATCAATTACAAAAAGACTGAAAACTTTGGAAAGAGCTCAAAAGGGGATCAACTAGATTGAGATGAGATCCACTAAAGCAGAAAATTGATGCACATGAGGAATGGTGGGCATAAAAGTTAAAGGTAATTACATCACTATTTCAACGTATTTTCATAGTCAAATCTTTTGAATATTGATTACATTTTTTTGTTGTTACAGGCACTGCCGATAGCAAAAAAATTCAAATTGACTGGCATTGAACCAATTTTGGTGGATAAGTTGGATGGTATGTTTACTGGCGTTGTAGTAACAACAACTCATTTTTTCACCCCAAATGAGCAGGGCTTCGCAAACTTAGCACAGGATATGAAGACCGAGTATATAGGTGATTCAGGAGAAGGTCCCAACCAAATCCCCACAGATATCTAATCCACTAGTTGAACAAAGCGTCCCCGACCTATAAAAAATAAAAAAGGCTTTGCATTTGTTAGAGGTGCTATTGAGACCTTGATTGAAACTTGCAAAAATAATTCCAAAACGACGAAGGACAGCACAATTCAAGAGTGTGTTAAGATCCTTAACACATATCCTAATATTAAGGAAGACCAAGTTATGCATGTTAAGTATGTCAAGTTGCTAGGGAACTCTACCCGCAGACAGTTCATTGAGACTTTGGACCCAGAATTCCGTCTTCCCTATTTGCATTCTTTTATGAAAGATTGAATGACATTAATGTAACTTCATTACTACTGCTGAGTTACATTGACTATTTATTTGACGGACTCTTATCTATTTGTTTCTTATGTGTTATTAATGTGATGAACTCGTTTAATGTATTGTATTTTTTAAATAATGAAAATGTAGTTTATGTATCGCTGACATTGTCACATATTATTTATTATCTTGGTTTAAAATCTATCATTTTTTCAAATTTTATATTATGGATGAAGCACAAATTAATCAAATCTGCATTGTTGCTCTCACCCTTACATTGTTATACCATTACTACCGTGGATATGTTAATCAAATCCCATGCATGATGTCTAGTAATATCGAAGATAGATGAGTCGTGGAGTTATTACGTGGTAACTCGACACGTTTTACAAATATTTTTTGTATGACAAAAGTAATTTTTCTGGACCTGCTTAATGAACTTCAGACTCTTCATCGATTGCATGATTCATCAAGAACAACAACTAGAGAGATGTTGGCAGTAACACTTAACATTTTATCCCAAAATGAATCCATTAGAGGAGCTATGTAATAGTTTCAACATTCCTCAGAAACCATAAGTAGATATTTCTCAATTGGGTTGAATGCGCTAAAGAGTCTGGCACATGAAATAGTCAAAGCTAAAGGGCCCAACATTCCAGTCCATCCCCACACTTGTTACAAAAAACCCTCGATATATATCATTCTTTAAGGTGTTTCCCTAATTTAAAAGTCAGTTACTACAATTTTACACATGATTTTCTTATTGATAAATTCGTCCATCACAGGATTGCATCGGAGCTATTGACGGAACACATGTCGACGCACGTTTTTCTGGCACATAAAATTGCATACATTGGACGGTGCGGATCCCCAACATAAAATGTAATGGTTGTTTGTGATTTCAATATGTGTTTCACCTATGTGATGACTGGATGTGAAGGTAGCACACGACAACCATGTTTTCAAGTTTGCTACTAGCAACAGAAAATATGGTTTCCTTTATCCACCACCAGGTATGACAGTCGTGTTTTACTTTTGACCATCCAAATTTCTATAAAATTTTTAAATGCCAAAAAACCTTACACAGGGAAGTACTACTTAGTCGATTTCGGGTACTCTTTACAAAGGGGATATTTGAAACCATATCCCATATACAAAATACCACATACCTGATTTTGAGAGATCGAACGGAGTTGCACGAGATAAGAAAGAAATTTTTAACAAAAGACATTCATCTTTGCGTGGTGTGATCAAGAGATCGTTTGGGGTTTAGAAGAAGAAATGAGTTATTTTACGTGATATGCCAACTTATCCATCTCCAAAACAAGTCCAGATTGTAGTGACCACAATGACAATACACAACTTCATTTGACGACATCATTTCAGGACAGATGCAGAATTTGTCGTTATAGAAGAAGATTTATTGCAAATACCACCTGAGACATTTGAATACCACGTTGGACGTACCATCCCACAACTCGAACTTGATTCAATAGAATCACACACCCCAGATGGAGAATGTGCTTCATAGATGGCGACTTCGAGAGAGCAAATAGCAAATGGCATAAGCCTAGCCATCTAGACGTTTGTGAATGCTACTTGCTATGTTTCGTTTATGTTTTGAATACGTACTATGTGTGTCGAGCTGCATATCTTCTTAAATGAATTCCTTTTTTTTTAGTAATAAGCAATATTCAATGGCATGTTTTTTTGTGCTACTCATATGATTTGCAGTATTGAATGACATGAGTCCATTGTAACTCCATGGTTTGAAGAAGCAACAGTGAAGTTGCATATGTTTTAAGAATTAATACTATTATTCTTAAAAAGAAGGTTGCATATCTGTGGCATTTTATTTAAGTGCAGTTTTGTTCTTGAGTCAATGAGATGCAGTTTAATATATGTGAATATCCGTGGGATGGGCAAGCATTTTCCGTGGGATGATCAAGCATTTTCCTTGAGGGTGCTTTATATTTATTATGTATGAAAATTCATAAGAATTGTGTGGTAACGTATATGAGGCCTTTCTGTCATAAATATCAATTGGATCAAACTTCTGTAGTATACTATGGTTGTGATATATTGAAGTAGAATTAGTTTCGTGTGGGTAATTTGGCTCAAACTATATTTATACTTTCCGGATTAAAATTGACATTTATGGAAAATCTCTATATCGAGAATATTGAAGCATGGAATGAAAATTTTGTAAACTTCTCATCTTAGTGTCTGGTATACTGGGAATTTTTTATTTTAGTATGTGCATTTTCCATGACTGTTTGATATTATGATAAAGTAAATGTAAGTCTGGTTTGTTGCATTGATATTATGATAAGATAAATGCAAGTCTGGTTTTAGAATTGAAATTATATAAATATTATAGTCCTGTCCCTCTGGGAGTTATATGGATGCTTTATTGGGTACTGTATGGGCATGCTATATTTGCATAGATCATTTCAGCTAGATAATTGTGTTGGGTAATGTATGGAGATGCTATATTTTCCTTTCTCTGCTGCTCTAAAAAAAAACATCAGTTTTAGTTATTGGTTGGAGCATTTTCTACAGATATATTCACGAGCATATCATTACTGTCTCTTTAAAAATAAAAATAAAAATTGTACTCGATCCTTCCTAGGCTTTATTGGTTTGATGGTGCATCTCATAATTTGTTAAATACAAATGTAGACCCAAGTGAATATTTTTTATTATCTAGCAGCTTGGATAACCCAATTCTTTAAGGGCAGCCGTTGCGATAAATAGCCTATTGGGGGCATCAGTTGGCAGTAAATGAATTGTACGAGTAAAGGTGAATTAAGAATTTGTATGAGTAAAGGTGAATTAAACACTGCATACATTTTCTGCATACTTTCTTAAGCATTTGTATGAGTAAAGGTGAATTATATAGACTACTTACCTGGGCAAGCATTTGTTTGGCTGCTATTATATGGTTGCTACTATATGACAGCATTCTATGGCTGCTATTATATGTTGGACTTGTGTCATCAGCAGAAAAATTGCAGTTTATTTCTATTCACATTGAAGCTGTTTCATATTATGAATATATTTGTATATGTAACGAGTGTTGTATATGTCATTGGTTAGGGCTTCTAATTTTTGTTATTAGCTAGTCTTTAGTTGATGCATATAAGAACAGTCTTGAGTTCATGCTTATATGAACATGCGTATAGACTGCTTCACTTATCTGGAATAAATGCATATATGCTGTGAGGGTGTCCATTTTTTTTTTACATTTTTTTACAATTATTTGCTAGTCGCTGGTTGGATAAGCAAATGTTTTCCTATTTACTGACTCGGTTAACTTGTTTAGGGGAAATTCGTATCTTCTCTTCAGAACTCTTGTTAAAATATCCGCTTGGGTGATATTTGCTTGGGGGATATTTGCTAGTTGCTGGTTGACGAGTTTGGTCCTGACACATATTACAACTTCAACTCCTCTATTCTATGCTTTCTGAAGTCATCTTTTATTATGTTAGCAAATAGTTATTTCTGTAAACAATGAGGTTCAAGCATTACGAGTTTTCAAGTATGATGCTACTTGTTTTGAGATTGAGTCATCTTGTAAATTTGCCCTGCAGTGGCTTATGGAGATATAGAAATGAGAATATATTTGAACCATGCTTTCATTGAACATAAAGGGTGTTATTCTCATTGCATCTTTGATGAAATTGCATGGGTTAGACATTGCACTTCGAGATGATGCTCTTATAGCAGTTTTCTTTATGTTAACATCTGTGGGATGTTAAAAATGAAGTTTTTAGATGAAATAGAGAGAAGTTTTTAGATCCTGAAAAAACATAATGAGCTGCAGCAGTGTTGTGATGGTTTCTCATAGTGTTGAAATTGGTTGGCTTCTTTATACTTCGGTAAGTATATTTTCAATATTTCCTCAATTTTTTTACTAATCTATTATATTTTTATTTTGCAGGACGATGAGTTCTAGATATTCAGGGAAGTCCGAGCAAGTGATGTGTCGGTGTGGGCTACTGACCTTGCTATTTACGTCACGACAGCCACATAGCTACAAGAGACAATTAGATGCCTGCGGTGGACACAAAGACAGGAGGACTGCACTTTCTTCAGGTGGGCCGACAGTACGTCGCTTTCTATGAAAATCCAACTGGACACCGCTACTTGAAGTTCGTCGATATCACAATTTAAGGAAACCTTTCTAGGTTCTAGACTTCTAGTGCATCCATTTCTACGGTATCCCAGACGTATATGTTTGCTCTTGGTTCTGGAGTGTCAAAGTCGGGCAGCATTGTCCGTGGTATGCTGCTACATTTTAAAGTTAACATTATTATTTTTTTCCTTGTAATTTTAACATATTATTTTTTTTAGTCTCATTATACTTCATATTAGTATGTGAAGATTTATTTTACTTGTGTATATATAACTGCACTTGTTTGATGTGATCATAAATCTTTGAGTTATGTAAATGTAACTCAATTTTTTTGTATTTTATTGTCTTAACATTTGAAATTTAATTTTGTTGAGAAAATTACAAATTTTACATGACAGATTGTTCATTTAACTTAAAAAGTCTGCAAATAAGCTGTTTACAAAACGTACAAACCAAAAAACTAAACAACTTTTCCACAGCAGGGGCAAAACAGTCATTTATCCAATATCAACTGTTTTCCAAGCACACAAACCAAACAACCAGACAATTTATTCGGATTAGCTGCTCATCAGCAAATTATCAGAATAAGTTGTTTATCGGCAGAAGCTGGATAAGCTACAACTGCCTTAAACAAACCCTAAGTTCGAACTCGTTAAAATTAATCAGCTCAAGTTTATATGTGGATGGCTCAAATTCAACTCAACTTGATTACACTTCTAAGCACATACAAACATGCACCCATCAACCACCCACCCACCCAATTAATCAAAAATTACATTTACATGCTTGCCCACTAATTCTTAAAGTAGAAAAATAATGGAAAAAAAGGTAACATTTAAGTGCATACCACTTATATAAACTAAATGTAGCCTTCAATTTTTCTCTAAAAAAATATAAACAATAATGAGTGTACAACAACTTTTCAATGGCGGTAACAATCATTTTAATTATATTTCATACCCATTGAAATTACTTATGGACTAAATGCAATGTAAAATTTAATTGATTATCAATATATTGCCTCAAAACTAAAATAAATTCAAAGAAGCTAACATCCATATTTTTATTTTCTTGAGAAAAATAAACTTGATTTAAATCCTTAATCTAATAATGATAAACTACACCCTCAACCATTATGTCAAGTGAACACTTTATCAAAATTTATAAACCCGAATAATTATGCCATATATATATATATATATATATATATATATATATTATTACTATTTTGCAGCTATAGTTTAGTTAAAGAAGAAATGTGCAAGCCAATGGAATTTATTCCATATAATTTAAAAACATTTATAATAAAATGTTACAACAAAACTTTAATGGATTATCTTTAAAAAGTCTTCAAATCTCTCCCCACTGCCTTCAAATTTTAAATTATAACAAAATTTTGAATGATAAAAACACAAAGAAACTATTACCTGCTGAAAAATGAGAGATCTGATACAAGTCATTTATCAGAAATTATCATTTCATCAATATCCTTTTCAGCAGCAGCAATAATCTTAAGCTCTTCCAAAAGTGCATTTAATCTCCTCATATTATCATCTTGGACACTTTGAGGAGCTTTCTTGTAACCTGTAGAATTCATCACCTGTTCCAGATTTGTGTGCAGCCTGCAAACAATTTAACAGAAATAAATCAATCATAAACTAATATGCAGCAGCATCAACAACAACAACAAGCCTTTTATCTCACTAAGTGGGGGGTCGGCTACATGAATCCTTTTTTTCTTAATTGCGTTCTATTGTCATATTTTAATTTAATTCTAATAGATTAAGATCAACTTTTATACAATATGCCCAAGCCTTTTTAGGTCTATCTCTGCCTTTCTTAACATCAATCAAAGCTAAAACATCGATTCTCCTAATCAGATCATCGAATGGTTGACGATTAGTGTGACCAAACCATCTAAAATGACCATCTCTAATCTTGTCAGCCACCGGTGCTACACCAGCCCTATTTTTGTCTCTAAGTGGCAAGTCACTCATCTACATAAGCATTCTCATCTAAGCAACACTTAACTTTGCTTTATNCAGATTTGTGTGCAGCCTGCAAACAATTTAACAGAAATAAATCAATCATAAACTAATATGCAGCAGCATCAACAACAACAACAACAACAAGCCTTTTATCCCACTAAGTGGGGGGTCGGCTACATGAATCCTTTTTTCTTAATTGCGTTCTATTGTCATATTTTAATTTAATTCTAATAGATTAAGATCATCTTTTATACAATATGCCCAAGCCTTTTTAGGCCTATCTCTGCCTTTCTTAACATCAATCAAAGCTAAAACATTGATTCTCCTAATCAGATCATCGAATGGTTGACGATTAGTGTGACCAAACCATCTAAGATGACCCTCTCTAATCTTGTCAGCCACCGGTGCTACACCAGCCCTATCACGGATATATTCAATTAGCATTTTGTCTCTAAGTGGCAAGTCACTCATCTACATAAGCATTCTCATCTAAGCAACACTTAACTTTGCTTTATGCTTCTCTTTTAAAGGGCCAATATTCTGCTCTATTGAGCATTACAGGTCTCACCACCATCTTATAAAATGTTCCTTTCAATTTAAGCGGGGTACTTTTCCCATAAACTAATATACAACTAAATAAAATTTTAGTAAGCTGCTAAAAGAAGCTCATTGCTCGTGTTCGATCTGATAACACGAACATGACTTATTTGTTCGACTGGCTATATATATATAAATGATCTACGATCATATTCATGCATGTATATTTGTATGGATAAATACACGTAAGTACGATGAGATGCATATTTCTATAATTTATGAGACTTTCAAATGAACTACATATTTGCCAATAACTCTTGCTCAATCCGACAAAAACAAGTCAAACACAGATTAAAACTGGGGCATTTACATACATACGATACATTTATTATATATTTACATATCTAACCCCTAAATATTCATATTTACATGCATCCCACTCAAATCTTTAATATCACACCAAAAATACCACCAACACAATCTTTTTCAAAAGTGAAATATATCATTTCATGCATAAGTTTATGATACCAAGGTGTTACAAGTATAAATAAAAAACCTCGAGTGTTAAATATTTTGCAAGTTTATTTAAAAAACGAGCCAAACAACAGTTAAGCCAGTCCAAATTAGGCTAATTTACAGCATTAATTTTTAGTTATAGATTATTCAAATTATACAAAAACTAACAGATCAGTTTTTTGGTTTATATTGTATAACTTCTAATGGCCATTTCCATATTATTCCATGCCCCCATTCTTACACATAGCCCACCACAAATCTCCAAGTTGTAATTGAAAAAATAGTGCATGTTTAAGAAAATATTACCCAAAGATACCATTTAAGCAAGAAAAGTCCATGTAGCTATATGCATAATATAGAAAAATTTCCCTAAAAAGTTTCCGCAAATATTAAAAATATAAAAGCTTTGCTCGGCAATTCGAGTTTAGCCCTTTCATCCCCATCCATGCAATCAATTATAGTATAATACGGCTTGAAGTTAGGCGCAATTGTCAAATTTAAGGGGCATTTACATACAAACCAAACAAATCTTGATGTATTTACATATCTAACACCCAAACTTTCATATTTAAATAAATAGCACTCAAAACATTAATATCACATAAAAAATACTATATCTACTTTTACAAAGTGAAACAAAATTTTTATTGCAAAGATTCATCACATCAAAGTGTTATGCAGGTAAATATAGAAATTTAGGTTCTAGATATGTAAATACATAAGAATTGTGTGGTATGCATGTAAATTTCCCTAAATTTAACCACCAAGTTTTCAAAAAATAAGGCAAAAATATCAAAATATTCTTAGATTAGGTTGGCGAAACTCACTTTTGTATTTCCTCTCTTTTTTTTCTAAGCTTTTGGCGTTCGGCTTCAGGATCAAGTATCCCTTGGAGCTCCAGATAGACAGAGAGATTTTCATTTACCACATCAACTGCACAGCCAGGTGGAGGCAAGTCATTCTCACATAGTACCTACAAGATAAAATCCAAATTAGATACTTCTTTCAACTCTTTTCCAAATTAATTTAAAGTAATAAAAGCGATGCGGGGGACGTAGATGCAATTAGTTGGTAAAAATCTTAAAAGTTAGGGGCATTTACATGCATATTACCCAATTCCTATATATTTCCATATCTAAAACTTAAACTTTACATTTTACATTTATAGCACTCAAATCTTTCATATCACATAAAAAATACCATCATTTTAAAAGTGACATACACCTTTCGTGCATAGTAAAAGTGACATCTATATAAAAATTGAAGTATAGGTGTTAGATTGATAAATACATGGAAATTTAAGTGTTATGTATGTAAATCTTCCTAAAAGTTAGACATTTTGGAATCAAATACAAGTATGTGCGTGAGCTTAATTTAAAAAAAAGAAAATATTGAAACAACTACTGAATAAACATCCAAATAGCACTTTATAAACATTCAATCAAATGGAAAAAGCAAAAAATATTTGATATCCGCCATTGTTAATCATCAACAACCACTATGGAAACTTTATTGTCCATTTAAAATACCTTCAAAGATGACAGCGAAGCGAGGGTGAGGATCTCTGATTCATAATTTTTAATAATTGAAGCAATATCATCTCCTCTGCAAAGTGCAAAAGCTGCACGTCTGGAGTATGTAAATAAGAAATTAATCATGGATTAAAGTAAAAATGTTGGCATGCTAAAATATTAAATCATAGGATTGAGATTGTCCTACATAGTTACCTTTCATTTTTGTCCGTCGGCAATCTTAGCGACCTGATCTTTCTCACCGTACTAAGAACAATATCCATATGGCTTTCAATTTGTTCACTAGTCCATGACTGTCAGATCCATAATAGTTGAATGTCACAAAAACACTTGATAATGCTACATAAATTAAAGTGCTTTTACATATATACCACCAAATTCCTACATAATTACACATCTAACACCTAAACTTCACTTTTTATATTTATACCAACCAAAACTTTCATATCATATAAAAAATACCACCATTTTAAGTTTAAAAGAGTGAAATGCACCTTTTTCATGCATGGGTAAAGTGGCGTATATGTGAAAATTGAAGTTTGCATTTCAAGAAAATTGAAGTTTTGGTGTTAGATATGTAAATACATAACGAATTGAGTGGTATGTATATAAATTTTCCCAGAAAAAAAAAATCACCATGATATACCTCCACCACCGACGGATAATCCGATATCATTATCGATTCCTTCTGATGGATTTCTCGAGCTTGGGGAAGTCTCTGCCATAGTTCCTCCGTAACAAAAGGCATAAATGGATGGAGCAGCCTCAAGCCGGAGTCCAAACATATCCATAAAGTATCTCTAGAGGCTTTCCTCTCAGATATGTAAGCATTTTCAGAGAAAAAATAAGGCTTTATAGCTTCAATAAATACATCACAAAGCTGGAATTGCCACCATGAATATACAGCAGTAGATGCCTCCGAAAATTTGTATGATTCAAGAGAAGAAACAGTTTTATCTACAGCTTTATTCAAAACAGAAAGAATCCATTTACAGATTGATGGCATCGTATCCACCACAATATTTGACGAAGGAGAATAGTTGTCCCCCAATTTGCTTAGAGCGAACCTTATCGCGTTCCATAGCTTATTACACCACTGTCGGTATCCGACGACTCGAAGAACATCGAGATTTATCTTGTCAGACTGCGAAGCAATTATTTGTTAAACTTTCACATAATAATAAAAAAAAAAGCATTACATGGATGCCACTCAATTCTTATGAATTTACATATCTAACATCTAAATTTTGCTTTTTTACATTTATGCACCCAAATCTTTCATGTCAAATAAGAAATACGAACATTTTAATTTCTAAAGATTGAAACACACCTTTTCATGCAAAGATAAGGTGGTATGTAGGTAATAATTGAAGTGTAGGAGTTAGATATGTAAATACATAGGAATTGAGTGGTATCAGGTAATTATGTAAAACATAGAAAAATAAATGAATGAAGGGAAAAAGATATTCGAGGGCTGGACTGAACCTGTGCAGTGTAGGATATGAGAGCGAACCGAAGAGCATCGGCACCACATTCGGCGATTCCATTTGGAAAGTCCTTCACCTGTCCTTGTTTTGCAATGGTTAGTTCATTCGGGTCTAAGTTACCCTCTTCCAAACGTTTGTGAAGGCCTTCGAGTGATATTCCATTTATCACTTCAAGCGGATCGATAACATTGCCCAAGGACTTCGACATTTTGCGCCCATGAGCGTCACGTATCATTGGATGCAAGTAGACCTACGAGAAAATCAAAAGCGTTCAATTTATTACAGGTAAACCGTACAAAAACTCTTTCTTTTTAGCAAAAAAATGGCTAGTTTCAAAGCCCTTACCATGGATGATATAATTCTAAAGCAGAGCCAATGAATTTCAATTGAAGTATGAAAAAAAGAGTAAGGTGATAAGACGCGGTTCTATGTTAAAAATTACAAGAACACTTTGAAATCTCAATTTTTCAAGGAGCATTACATAAATATCACACAATTCTCATGTATTTACATATCTCGCACCTATACTTTCGTATTTACACACCTAGAACTAAATTATTTAACATCACATAAAAAATAACACTATTAATAATTTCTAAAAGTGAAATGCATCTTTGCATGCATAAGTTTAAAGCACCAAAGCGCTATGTATGTAAATATGAAAGTATAGGTGTGAAAAAATGTAAATANATTCTTATGTATTTACATATCTCGCACCTATACTTTCGTATTTACACACCTAGAATTAAATTATTTAACATCACATCAAAAATAACACTATTAATAATTTCTAAAAGTGAAATGCGTCTTTTCATGCATAAGTTTAAAGCACCAAAGCGCTATGTATGTAAATATGAAAGTATAGGTGTGAAAAAATATAAATATATAAGAATTGTGTGGTATGTATGTAAATTTCCCTTTTTTTTCATGTAAATCAATCAGGAGATGGAACATATGAATTTTGATGGGACACATCATGCACTAATTTAATGATTTGCAATATATTTAATGTAAAATCATTCGTCTTGGAACAAGATGCAAACATAATTCATCATTTAATTCATGAATCTTACAAGCACCACAAATATGCAAATTATGTAACATTCCTACGCTGAATCTTCGATTATCACTTCCAAAAAGTCACCAATTTCAGTTTCAACATCATAAAAACTTCATCCGTGTTACCTTCTTGAAAGGAACATCGCCGCCGAGTTTCATGCCTAGCATCACCATCCGAGCCACCCAGAAAAACAGAATGTCGTGGCCCGTTTCGAGAACAGAAGTTGGATAAAAGGCTCTAAAATCATCTGTATCTTCCGGCCAACCGAGCACACTTAACGGAAAAAGTCCAGATGAGAACCACGTGTCCAGTACATCGGGATCCCGAGCAATCTTAAATTTCTTCCCCACAAATATCCTCTTCGCCTCGAGATTGGCTTCTTTTTCATCTCTTCCAACCACCCAATGGTCATTATATGTGCCAAATTCTTGGAGTTCGTCGTCTTCTAGGGTCACATACCAGGCAGGGATGCGGTGACCCCACCATAGTTGTCGTGAAATGCACCAATCTCGTATATTTTCTAGCCATCTACAAGAAAAAGAAATTAAAGTTACGATTAATAAAGCAGGCAAACTAGATTATCATTATCTAAAAGGGAGATTCCCATGCAGAGCACTCAATTCTTATGTATTTACATATCTAAAATCTAAACTTTAAATTTTACACATATGTCACCTTATCAATGCATGAAAAGTTATATTTTACTTTATAGAAGTTAATGTAGTGGTTTTTTATGTGATATGAAAACTTTGGGTGGTATAAAAAAAAAAAGTGTTAGCTATATAAATTCATAAGAATTAGGTGGAATGTAAGTAAATGCCCCTATCATAATTGGGTCATATATAAATGAACCTCTTCCAATCTTGTTCATATTGCTCTGGAATGATCTCAATCTTTTTGTTCTCTTTGTCAATAACAGCATCAAGGGCAGCTTTTGCCATACTATTGCAATCAACAAACCATTGGGGCTTTATCATAGGCTCTACAATATCATTACTTCTGGAACAAATACCGAGGCTCATCTCATTCTTCTGTGCTCCTCTATAAAGCCCCTGATTGAAGAAATGATTCTTGTCAAAAAACAAATAAATAAACAAAATCATAATCAAAATGAATAGCAATACAGATTGTGCTGGGCTACCACAAAAAATGACCAAGAATTCATACAGAATAAGGCCTCAACAGAGTAAGCTATTCTTCTCCGATATATTGCACAATATAAACCCCATGTTAGCTTATTTTCACGAACTTCTCTGGAAAAATATTAATCATTGGCAAATCATTTATGCTTTGGCTTATTAGCGAGTTTTAAGTTTCCAATGCTTACAAGAGCGCATTAAGCACCTCCAAAAAAAATGCTACATAAAAAGGCAATTTTTTTTACATAACATGACAGCAAATCATATCATTATACTAAAAGTATAAAATAAATGCTGAAAGAGCATGTTAAGTCTCTCTACAAATCAAGCAGTTTCAGGAAAGGAAGTATATAAAGGGGCTTTTACATGCATACCACCGGATTCTTATGTATTCACACATCTAACATCTAAAATTTACCTTCTACATTTATAACACCCTAATCCTTCATGCATAGGTTAGATGGTATGTGTGAAAAATTGTAGTTTAGGTGCTAGATATGTAAATACATAGGATTGAGGGGTATGCGCGTAAATCTTCCTTGTATAAATTCTACAGGTCTCATGATAAAACTTAATTTATAAAAAGTAGCCCTGCCCTTGCACAGAAGTTCAACCCAAAATTGTTTTGTGAGATACTTTGTTTAGAAACAAGCTTCTTGCAGCCCTGTATGGTTATAAACTCCAAAAAATTAATACCTTTTCCTTCAAAGCATCAATCAAAGCAATCCGGGCTTTAAATCTTGTCATCCCTTCAAATTCAGCTCCACCATTGATGTTAATTCTCCCATCATCAGTGAATATATTGATAAACTCAAGATTATGGCGCTTTCCGACTTCAAAATCATTAGCATCATGAGCTGGAGTAATCTGAAATTCATAGAAGACAGATAAATTTTACTCACAGTTGAGAAAGAATGGTGAATCAAATTAGAACGAAAAAAAATGGAAAATCTATATACATACCACACAATTCTAATGTATGTACATAACTAACACCTAAATATCAAAGTTTAGGTCTTAGATATGTANTCTTTTTTGGGTGGATTCCCTAATGAAACTTATCAACCACAAAACCACATATTCGCAAGAACTTTGAGCTGCAATTTGTCCTACACTTTATGTCATGCACTAATCCACCAAAGGATATATTGCCTAAGATAAGTTTTTGTGAGGAAAAAGAGTCTTATATCAAAAATAAAAATAATTAAGAAAAAGTTGAAGATCTATTTGAAATTAAACTTTTATATTAAACATATAATCAATTGTGAAAAATAAGGTTGTGAAAATCAGACCATACATCAGAGTAGAAGAAAGACAGGTTTAATGTTCATTGATTCGATCGGGGTTGAATTGGGAGTTGAATCGAATGATGTAATAAATTAAAATTTTATTTAAACTTGACATAAATGATATATTTTTAAAAAATAATTATTAAAATATAAACTAAACACATCAATATTTAAATAAAAAACATCGCAATAATTCTGAAAATTTATTTGAAATTTTACTAATTAATTTTCAAAAAAGTTAAATATGAAATATGAGAGTTGCATACTAACATTTTAATATATATATATATATATATATATATATATATATATATATATATATATATATATA